>OZ012739.1:49073692-49171192 GCA_963859935.3 Lathyrus sativus
TCCGGACAAAGCCGAAGGAAATCATTTTCCATCATTTCCAAAGGGCCTATCCATCAGAACGCACAGCATTAAATAGAGTGCCCAGAAGACCCTTTCTACCAAAGGCAAAGCAGGCCGAAAGCTTTATGTTGGTCATTTCCATTGGAACTAATTTTCTAGGCACTCTTCTGCCAGAAATGGTTTTCAATTAGTTTTCCGCTGGAAAGGGCTTTTACCATTCAAAAAATACTGTCTTTCTAGTTGTGTTAGTGTAGTTCAAAAAACACCTTGGATAGTGGCATCAAATTTAACACTCACATTGGGATGTTGACGTTAAAGTGAACATATTGATCCCCCAATGTATAAGAATTTTTGGTCTTGATCCCTGTTAAGAGGAAGACAAACGAGTTAATGATAATAAAAAGATGATCTCAAACTAAGCTCCTATTAGAAATCCATGAAACAGATGCATGGAATTTTTCAGGTGTACTTTCACACAACGCTTTCTTTAAAATGTTTCCCACCATAAACATTATAAACTTGCCCACCTTTCTTTTTCAGAACCACCTTCTGACCATGTTGTGTTCCAGGACGCACCTGCCAAACAGGGCCAGCCATCCAAACTTTCATCAGTCACTAAATCCAAAATGTCATAAAATTAATGCTGCAATAACAATACAAACCTTAAGAACAACATCACCGGTAAGAGTTGGGACCTGAATGGTTCCACCCAAAATTGCCTGAAAAAAGAAATAAAAAATATCTCGGTGAGACAAACTGAAGAAATGTTTGAGATCCAGAATATGTATGACAAATTGATAATTGCCCCCAAATCCTGTTATATGTCCAAAGACTCCAAGCCAAGAAATTTCAAGCTACCAAACTCTCAAATTCACCAATTTTATATGAAGATTTATAACTGACAGAGCTACTTCAATTTCACCAGTTCTATTGTCACAAGATTTAAATCCTAGAGTCCAAATGAGCACCCTATTCAATCATAAGTTTTGGAATTGTTAAAGGGAAAAGTAGTGAAGCTAGCCTCGTAAAATCATCCAATTCTTCTTTTTGGAGCCTTATATCTACTTGGGATATAACAAAGACTTAAGTACACCAACTCCAAGAATGAATAAATTTTTATGATTGCTATGAAGTGTTTTTTCCTTTTATCCAGTTGCTAGCACATATATACAGAAGAGATCGTTTCTCATCCCATCCTCATTTCTTTGCCCCCACCTTCCCTTTCAATTCCAATGATATTCTGTTATTACTGAAATCTCCATATAGATAGCCCAAGGAAACACCCCAACAGAGAAAAAATAAAGTTGAAACAAAAAAAATTAAACTAGGCACAAGCTAAAGAATCGAGATTTTTCTTCATTAAGGTGCATTACCTGAGTGATACTTAAAACAGTATCTACATGAATATCAGATCCTTCTCTACGGAAGACAGGATCTTCCCTGACCTGCAAGAAAGAGCAAAGGATGAGAAATAATTGGGCTCGTGAGAAAATACAAAAGAGAAGGGAAAAATGACCTCGAAGCTACGAAGAGATTAATGTGTTTACCTTTATAGTAACATAAAGATCACCAGGGTGATCTCCATCAGGATCTGCACCACCACTTCTGTAGACCTTAATGGTTTCATTGTTGTCAATCCCTTCAAATGTAAAAATAAATGTAAATGCAAATGCAAATGTAAATGTATCAGTGAATATTTTTCCAAAAGTTATGAGACTCCTAATTGAACACAATGCATGCTCGATAGGAAAAAGCAAATATTAATATGTTGTCTTTTTTAGCCATAATTGATAGAGTCAAATTTATCATCAGAAAGAGAGTCGTTACTTCAAATTATTCAAAAATTAGAATTCTGAATTGCCGAGAACAATATACTAGGAACTGCCAATTTGCTAGTCCTAATATTAATATTAATATATAATGAAAAAACTGGGAGTGCTTGGACTCTTCCTTGTTTATACCAAACAAATCATAGTTTGAAAGGCAGGATCTTATGGTTAGTAGTATAATCTATCTTTCTTGTTTGAACAAAAAAAATTGAGCATCAGGTACATATCATTTTTTAAAGTATTTAAGTAAATTAAAAGAGAATGCACATTGCTTCACAGTAGTAGGTAAGAAGTACCAAAATGATACTCCCTCCGTTTTTTATTAAGTCATTTCGACACTTTCACAGATATTAAACAAATGTCATTCTTGTTGTATGAAAAAGAGAAATTATGAAGGGTTTTGACAAAATTATCCTTCATTAACAGTAGTATGAGAAAGATAAATTAAAAGAATCAAAAAAGAGTAAAAAATATGTAAGGCTATAGTAGGAAAAGTAGGACGAATGATTCATCGGTATTGTAAAACGACTTATAATTTGGTACAAAACTTCTTTCCAAAGTGACATAATAAAAAAAGAGGTAGTAAATTTTTATCAACTTCAGTATATAGAATGACTGAGACCAGGGAAATTGGTCAATGAGATGATGTTCTCATTATAAGACATATGAACATGATTCACATAATAACAATGCACCACGAAATTCTAAAAAAAATGGTTACCTGCCATAATATCCAATTTGACTGACTTTGTTCCTTTGTTAACCTTTGCACCCCTGCATGACTTGCAGAAACTCTGTTTACAAGAAGAAGAAAAAAAACATTTAATACTATTAGTACACGGTATTAGCTATTGGTATGAAAGACAGGTATAGCTATATCAAAATGCTTCAAGTTGAGCCTAGCATCATCTATTATTATGATTATGGTTTATTAATATTTACAGAAATTAATGCAAGAGAGAAAAAAATGCTAAAACCACCACCAAGCCTATGTGAAGTCAGTTACATGGATCGATCAAGTCAGACATTTCATGTCACATAAGGTCTAAATATAGGTAGTTCCGTCTAAGGTGGATTGCATTCAAAAAGATACGTCAGTGATCCCTTCTTTCATTGATCCTTGATTTATTATTCAAAACAATGAACTGCACAGATTTATATTGCCAATTTTTTATTACTACAAGAGGAAGACTGGTGTACCCCTTGAATAAAGGAGACACCTTAGAATCATCAAATATAGAGAGATTTGCTATATAGTTTTTCTCGGTCTCCCACTACCTCAAACTATTGGACTTCCCTACATCTAGTGTAATATTATTATCAGTGCTACTATAGTTCCTAACTATTAATCTCTAAACCACCTAAGAGGAAATTCAAACGTCTTCGACAACGATTGCTAACCCAATTTTTTCTTATATTTGCAATCCTATTTTGTCTTGTGTCATCAATCATGATCATGATTCATTACAATCTCATCCCTGTGATAGTAAGTTCACTTACTGTCTTTTTACCGTCCAACATTCAGTTTCATACAACAATGCAAGTCTTACAATTGTGCAATACAAAATAGCTCTTAGAATAGGCAAACAAAAGACACACGTGATTTCTTGAGTTGTATGTTCTCCAATTTTCACCTTACTTAGAATTTCGTTCTTCTTGCTATAAGTTGAAATACATAAACTCTATTTTAATTTTATATTATTTTATATTTAATTTTCACCTTACTTAGAACTCATCTCCGGACTCTCCAAGACTATATATCAACAACAAAAAGTCTACTACAACACTATGTCTTGGATACGTTTGGTATCCCTATCTTCATATACTAAAACAGACTTGACACTGACACATCTTTAGGAGCAAAAAGCTCTAATGATTGATCA
This sequence comes from Lathyrus sativus, assembly GCA_963859935.3. NCBI lineage: Eukaryota > Viridiplantae > Streptophyta > Magnoliopsida > Fabales > Fabaceae > Lathyrus > Lathyrus sativus. The sequence continues at coordinate 49,077,405 of OZ012739.1, forward strand.
CTTCCAATTAAGAAAAACTGATCAATAATAAACATGTTACATGAATACTAAAAAAATCCAGAATACACAATAAACTAAAAAATGATAGAAATTTATCTGAAAACAATCGACTTGTGCACCATACCGATACAATTTTGCCGGTTCCCTTACATGTACCACATGTAGTCTCCATTTTAAATATGCCAGCTTGTACAGATGTCTGGAAAACATAGCCATCAAATTAACAACAAAAAAATGAAAACAAACATAAAGACAAACATTGCAAATTTTAATTGAGACAGACAATACTCACCACTCCTGATCCTTTACAGCGTTTACAGGTTTCAGGTCTTGTACCAGGAGGAACCCCGCTCCCACCTGCAATATTTCAGCAAAAGAGACAATTTGATATTTACAAGGTGCATAGTCCTTACAAACTGAACTAAATATAAAAGTGGCACCTAAATTCATAGCATATAGATGTTAATTAAGATATGAGCATACCACAAGTGTTACAAAGCATATCTGTTTGAAATGTAATGGTTTTGGTGCATCCTCGGACAGCTTCCATAAAGGAAAGTTCAACGAAAGTCTGAAAAATAGATTGATTTATTGCCTCAAATTAATCCATAACATAGTTAAAGATGTCCAAGTACAAATAAGAGAATGATAGGGAACATGGGCCTGTGGACTAGGTTGACTTGGGCCAGAATCCAAAAAGGCATGGGGGGATGAAGTTACTTAGTGATGCGGCAAAAGATTCCAATGGTATTCTATTAGTGAGTGGGATGAGCGTGATTAGTAGAGGGCAAGTGGTACATGAGAGGTCAGGTTGGGTTGCTAGTTTATTAGGGAGATAAATCCTCTTTGGTAGGAGTTTTGTCTCTGGTTTGCTTTGCTGTAACATACCCTTATTCCCATTTCAATAAATTCATATACTCTCCATTGTTTTACTGTTTCCATCATTGGTCTGACATGTCAGATCCAAAGAGAGAGAGCTAATGTTTTCCCAAACTGTCTATGCCACTTAAAATGGCAGATAAAGTTGACGCTTTCAAGGAGTCGCTGAAACAGTCCTTAGTGGAGTTCCGTCAATTGTCGATGACAGAGTTCGCCATTCTGAAGAATCAACTAAGCCATAAGTGTGTTCCTCATAGAACACAGAGAACTTGAGTTTTGAGTACAACATGGCAGTGAAGAAGGTTGAGTTACCATCGTTTGCAGGCAAGAATCTACTTAGATGGATTACCACACCTCAAACGTACTTTGAGGTGCAAGGATCGGCAGAAGAACTGAAGATCACATTGGGAAATCCGAGCATGGAGGGTGCCACCATACCCTGGTTCAACATCCTGCATGAGACGGAGAATGAGTGACAAAGAAGCTTTGAATGTGATACAGTGGCCAAAAAAATGATAATCTATTCACAAAGCTTAAGGATTTCCATCATTCGGGGAGTGTTGATGAATGCATTACGGAGTTTGAGTAATTTCCGTCATAAATCAGTCTCCTACCGGAGGAGCAATACCTTGGGTACTTTGAGTGCAGTCTTCAAACAAAACGAAGTTTAAAGTTGCACACCCTCAATCCTTGCAACCATGTATAGGCAATAAAGCTTTCCATAAATGTCGAAACATAACTGGCCTTGAGAAATTGTGGGAGTGTTAGTGTGAATAATTGAAGAGGGGGGGGAGGAAATGGACCACAAGTCCAGTGGGAAAGTAAGATTTATTCCATTCAATAGTGCAAATAGCATGCTTAGATGGGACCAAACTACCGTTTATTCTACAAGACCAAACAGAGTGGAAGGCATGAAGGAGGAACAAAACATTGGAATTTGATACCTTCCATACTCAGCTAACGGATCGCATGGTGTTTTAGGTGTTGAGAAAAATGTCAGCCCATCCACCAGTGCAGTGAAAAACAATTAGGGTTGGTAATTCTAGGGGATGAAGAAAAGGTGAGCGTAGAGGGGGAAGGTGATTGTCATTGAGACCAAGGAGGAGGATGAAGAAGTCATTGAATGCAATTGTATGGGGTTGATTGACTGGACCAAAGTTGATAAAGGTGGAAAACAAACTGACAACACTGAGGTTGGAGAAATGATTAACGGGAGTGATGGTGCAAGTGTTGACAGACAATATAGCGAGCCACAATTTTATTTTATTTCCCCAAAAGTTGCGACAGAGTTGTGGTTGGGATTGTCGGAGGAGCACAATCATACCATAGGAGTGTGGTTGGTGACACGCCTAAGGTTTCCACAGTCAGGAAGAGTCCAAACTTGGAAGTCTAATAGGGGCAATTCACAACTCTAGTGGATGCAAGTGTGTTGGAATTTGGAGACTTTGTCTTGATTTGGTGGTGGCATGGATGAAGAAGTTTGGGTAAGAGACATTTGATTGGAATGAAATGATACTTAGTTTTCCTTGGAATGGGGAAACAGTGGTGCTATGTGGCTTAAGTTCAAGGGTGGTAGTTCGAAGAAGAAAGGAAACCCACTTCCCCGAGTTAATTCCTTGCACAGTTTACTGAGAAGGGAAGATGTGAGGTGAAGAGAGCGCTAAGGAGCAGGATTGAGTTTGGAACAGCAATATAACTTGCAAAAATTGTTGAAACAATACTCTAGAGTGTTCAAGGACAAGGAGGCAATGGGGTTGCCACCGCAAAGAAACAGAGCTCACTCAAATTGAATTGCCACCGCAATGAAACAGAGCTCACTCAAATGAATTAGAAGAAAGTCAGACCAGTTAATGTTAGGCCATACTATTATCCCTAACATCAAAAGGATGAAATTGAGAGACAAACAGATGCAGAATATGCTGAATCAGGTAATCATTAGACGTAGTTTGAGTGTGTTTTTAAGCCTGGGTATTCTTGTAAAGAAAAATGCCTCATGGAGAATGTGAAGGGATTGTTGGGAATTCAACAAAAACAAGGTGACTGTACCAGTTAAGTACCTTATTCCGATGGTAGGGGAAAATTACAATTGAAGTCTATGCATTACCTAATTCGAGTGAAAGAGAGGGATGTTCACAAAACGGTATTTAGAACTCATGAGGGACACTGAATTTTTTATTAAGTTATCAAGGCTAACCAATGAAGCAGCCAGTTTTCAAACCTTATCTTCGGAAGTGCGTCTTGGCCTGTTCTTTGCCAATACCTTAGTGTACGGTAATGGTTGGAATCAACACATAGAGCACTTATCCCAAGTCCTTCAGGTGCTGCAAATTAATGATTGAGGCAAATAGGAAAAAGTGCATTTTTGGCAATAAACAAGTGGAATATTTGGGTCCCATAATTTCTGAACAAGGAGGGGCGGTGGACCCAACAAAAATCACAACGTCAAAGGAATAAGGTGACGTTTGAGTTTAACAAGATATTACAGAAAATTCATTGTCTGGTTTTGGAAAATAGTTAAGTTGCTGACGGAATTGACAAAAACAGAAGGCTTCCATTGGGGTCCCGAAGCTCTCAAATCCTTTGAGGAGTTGAAACAAATCATGGTAAACTCTCCTATAATAACTTGACCAGAGTTTTCCCCATCATGCAGCGCCTACAGAAGGGGAGCATGGGCTATGTTGATGCAAAAAGGAGGCCCACAGCATGTTTTAGCAAGGGCCTGTCAAAAAATAATTTGGGTAAATCAGCCTATGAGAAAGAACTAATTGCCTTGGTGTTGGAATTCTGTAGTGTGCTCAGACCTACTGACAATCTGACTAATGACCGGAGGTTATATCGCACCTATTAGGGGGGAATGCTGTAGTGTGCTCAGACCTACTGACCAACAAAACTGGATAGCTAAGCTGTTGGACTAAAAACGAGGTTTGAAGAACAAGCTGTCCAGAATGTTTGAAGAAAGGTTGAAGAGGATAGCTTCATACCCAGTTTGGTTGCAAGAATAGCAGGTGAAATAGGGGGCTCAAAATTATCCACATCAATGAGTTATGGCTGAATTGCAACAGGATCCCACATCACAGCCTGCTTTTAGCTAGAGCCACTACATTGTCTTCACCAAACAAATATTGCTTACATGGCATGCCTCGATCCATTGTAAGCAACGAAGACAAAATGATGAAGACCCTCTGTTTATCAGTTTATCTTAGAAGGAATTGCTTTGTTTCCCACGATACCGGCAGCTTAGTCGCGCAATTATAGCGGATTAGGGCAGAAAAACCCATCATATCAGACAATATTGTCCATTGCGGTGAGGCCACAAACTACCACTGATATCCTCTATGGTTGATATGCAATAACACTGCAAGGGATGATACTAAAAGTGAGCTCTTCTTATCACCCGGAGACTGATGGACAAACAGAAGTTGCAAACCGGTGTTTGGAAGCTTACTTGTGTTGTCTTTTCCTCAAAAAAACACCTTCCATGTGTCTACAGGCACTAACCACCGGTTTTAGTTCGATTCCCACAAGGAGAGACGTGGATGGAGGCTGGGGCAACTGGCAACAGAGCTGGTTCAAATAACATCTTGCCAAGGCCTAGGAACAAATGAAAAGGTATGCAGATAAGAAAAGGAGGGATGTGAAATTTTGAAGAGGGTGAATGGGAGTTCTTTAAACTCAGGCAACACAAACATCAGACGGTATCTAGGAGGTACCACAGTATTCTGGGCCATTTCCTATCGTTAGAAGAATTGAAGCACTGTCATACAAATTGAAGTTACATGATGAAGCAAGAGTCCACCATGTATTTCATGTTACACAGTTAAAGAAGGCAATTGGGAATTACTCAGCGGAAGCCAATCTCATTGAAGGTCTGAAAGTGGAGCTTGAAGTCGATGAAGAACCGGAGGACAGAACATCAAACAGTGGCTGGTGAAATGGAAAAATAGAGTTGCTAAAGATACCACATGGGTGGATGAGGTGACACTCAGAAGTCAATTTCCTTCCCTCAGCCTTAAGGACAAGGCTGCTGCTGTAGGAGGCGGCAGTGATAGGGAACATGGGCCTGTGGACCAGGTTGACTTGGGCCAGAATCCAAAAAAGTCTTCTGATTGGAAGATTTAATCGAGTGAAAAGAAAATAGGGATAGATAGGTAATGAAGCTAGTTAGTGACACGGCAAAAGATCCACTGGTATTCTGTTAGTGAGTGAGATGAGCTCGTGATTATGAGGGCAGGTTGTTTCTAGTTTGATAAGGGGGAAATTCCCTCTGGTAGGAGCTTTGGCTCTGGTTTCCTTTGCTGCAACAGACCCTTATTCCCTTTTCAATTCAATAATACGTTGTGATATTTTATCCCTAGTAATACAGTTTCCATCAAAGAAAAGAACCTTAACATCCTGTCCGCCAATGTTCTGATGAAAGAAGTTCTTGACAAAATCCTGATCGCCGTTTAGAGAATAAACAAAAACAGCAAAATACATATTAGTCTTCAATGGGATATATAACTTGAGAAAATTAATTGAGATGAATAATTTACAAAACTTATACTATGATGAAAAGAAAAAATGCAATAAAAAACTCATAGTACAAAGTAACATGCTTTTTATTGGAAAAATATATGTTTTAACAGTTAATTCTTAAGCATGCATATTTAGAAAACTTTTTTTATAACTCAGTTGATCATTCTGTCTTCCGCCTTAAGAATGAACTAGTAACGGAAGCAATTGGATGGTTAAAAATTGTAAAGCATTTAACAATAAAACGTTGAACTAGAATGACTACTTAATATTGCTATGAAACAAATCTTGATGAAATATATAATGTAATGCAACTAGAAATAGCCTAATAAAAAGGAAAGAGAGATCTACTAAAAGATATGATTAATAATAAATAAAAAACTGGAGAATGGCAAGTCATTACATGATCACGGAATATCTGCTCAAAGGGATTAAAGCCACCAGCACCACCATCTCCAAAACCATTGCTTTCTTGGTTTACAAAAGCATCATGGCCGACCTACATATTTGTATCAAACTAAACCAAATGAAACACATTAACATGACTAAATAAGATATAAGATAATAGTAACAAGACTCGATAAATGCACCATTCTTCCCCAACCCCTTTGCTACTTTTTTCTCTGAAATATCTCTATTAATTTTTGGTTCAGTTCCCCGATCACCATGAAACAAATGCCCTCAACTTATGTCCTTGTATTTCACTTTTACTTTATGCAATTATGTTCAGAGCCATTACTATTAATCTACAAAATTACAGCCTCTGGTGCATAAAATCAATTACGCCTCCTACTATTTATCTCAATATAGAAACAAAGTAAGAAAATTCAACACAGAAGCCAAAGAGAAAAATTCTGGAACAAAATGAAACCTGGTCATACTGTTGACGCTTTACCTCGTCCTTCAAAACCTACAATGCAATTACATAAAAAATGGGGAAGTTCAATAGACCAAAAGTAGATTCACAAATTTAAAGTAAAGAATTAAATAGCATCCAGAACAAGAGCACACCTCATATGCCATTGAAACTTCTTGAAATTTCTTTTCAGCTTCAGGATCATCTTTGTTTGTGTCAGGATGGAGCTTTTTTGCAAGCTGAAGAACATAAAGAGAGACTGAAAATTAGTAGAAAAAATACAGAATCATTTCGTGAAAATAACTCATGCTTGTCAAAAATATGTTAGGTGTTTGAAGACCATATGTGAAGAAAGAAAGAAAGAACAAAAGAAGAAAAAATGTAATGTAACTGCAATATATTGACAACGATTTAGGCATAGCATAGAACATGTGCAAAATGCAACCTCTAAAATAAAACAAGAGCGCATATATTATGGCTAAGAGAATCATAGAGATTTGTATCGAGTGCATAATTCGAGTGCAAATTAAAGACTTTTTTCAATATTATGAGAGCAACATGATATAAAAACTCTTCCTCATGCAATTCAAACTATTATTTGTAAACGGCGACTTGGGAAATAACAAAAATAAGACAAACTAAAACAAAAAATTAACTGCAAAATTTTAACAAGGAAATGTATAAAAAATTGGAAATTTTTACCGGAAAATAACTACGTTGGGTGCCCCTACAAAATGTTAGACATGAAAATAGAAGTATATTGACACTAGTTAAGTAAAACCTACCCCATAGTAAAATAGATGTATATTAACACTAATTAAGTAAAACCTACCCCATAGTATGCTTTCTTTATTTCAGAAGAACTTGCATTCTTATTGACTCCAAGAACATCATAAAAGTCTCTTGCCAATGGTGCTGAAAAAAGTAAAGGTGACAAAAAAAGTCAGTGACATGTTATGTACAATAAACAAATAAGCACACACTGATACATATATTCGTAGATGATAAAGACATTGAAAAAATGATGACGCCACAATAATACTTATTGCAAGTCCTACATAACATAATTGTGAATGAAAAAAAACACATAATTTTAGGCTTTGTTTGGATTGATGGACTCGCATGGAGGGCAGTGGTATGGGATGGAATGAAGTGATATTCCATTGTTTGAATCATTTAAAATTGGATGGAGCGGGGCGGAATGGAGTGATGTGGATTTCATTCCATTTCATCACTTACCACCATATGTCTTTCCCTCCGATGGAATGGAATCTTCATTCCGCTCCGCCGCTACATTTCACTCCACTCCGCTCATTTTATAATATCCAACACAGCCTTAGATTTTATTTATACCTGAGCCATGAATGGATCTAAATGCTCCCAAATAAGTATTCGCTGCTCCCAATATCACCCAGTTCTTCAAATTAACACCATTTCCAACTGCAATATGTGTAAGCCGCGAAAAGATTAGCAAAATCAGCCGCAGAAAACTCCACCATCAATCTAATTTATCTTTTATTAAGTAAAAGAGAAGTCTCGATCCAACATTCAAATGCAAACTAATATTACACCAATAAGGTTCTAAAAAACAGTCCCCAACCGCCACAAAATGTTATTCACAGGTGCCGATACTGATACTATCATTCCGGCGACCGTTTTTTAAAACCTTCAATAACAGTCAAGTCATCTAAGCAGCAAGAGAAAAAAAAAACTGACATGTCCTCCACAGATTTTCATTCCTTTTAAAAACACATACCATTGGGATAATAATTTCCAATAACTTTGGAAGAATTGCCAAATCCTGAATTCAACGTCCTGTAACCCCGTTGCAAAACTCCTTCATGTAACTGAAATTCACCAACAACAAAAAAACATAAACACCGAAATCATTCAATTGCAGTACACGGGAAAAGGTGATAAATCAATAAGCGTAAGAGATTGCGTACGGATTTGTCTGTGTTGCGGAGGAGTTTAGGGGAAAGAGATCGAAGAAGCTTGACGCCATTGGAACGAACCATTTGGAGAAGATGATTGGGGGTTTATGGTTGCGAGCAATGCCTCTAAACCCCTTTGGAAAAACCCTAATTTTTTTAACAATGAATGGAAGTTTCTAGTGTTGAGGGATTCAACGGTGATGAGAGAGGAGCAAAGAGTTTGTTAGTATTTTTCTAAACATACGAATTTAAGAAATGATAAATTAAAATGTATGAGGATTAAAATTTTAATGAATTTTGTTTTTTTTTTAACCATACGAATCTATATGGATTAAAAATTTTCATTTGCAATATTAACTCCGTGCTACAATATTTATCACTTACAAAAAAAGATATATTTTAATTATAATATTTAATTAATATTATAAGTTATATCTTAATTATAATATTTAATTAATATTATATGTTTTTTAAGTTATATTTTCTTAATTATAATATTTAAGTTATATTTTAAATTATTGCTTTGTAAATTATTATAATGAAAATAAAGAAGAGAAATTTTACATCAATAAAAAAAATAAAGTAGTTAGAAGTATTGGTTGGTTGAGTTTTATTATCGAAAAATCAACTAATAAAATAAAAGAGCTATATAGAAAAACATTTCACTGAATATGATAAATAAAAAAGAAAGGCTAAAATCTATATTTAAGATAACAAGAGCGCGTAATCTTAAATAAGAAAAAAAAGATACATTAAATCACCTCATAACAAGAAATGTTGATGTAGCTTAGATAAAAACACTCCTAATTTTAAACAATGGTTGGTTCATACACATAAAAAAACGTTTCATCACGCACTCGTTAAAAGAGCATAAATAAGGACCTGCTCTCGTGATATCTTCTAAGAATAAAATAAAACTTTGTTCACCAATTCTGCAATAGTAAATGTCAAACTTAAAAAAAATTATGTTGGGATTTCCACATACCCAAATCATAAAGTGTCAAACCAAAATCGACATCTTTCTAACCTAGAACTAAGAGTTAACTAAGTCAAACAACGACACTAATTTTGTCGGTAAAACCAATTTCCAACTTATCCATTTATTATTCTTATATCATAGTTTCGTTGCAACATCACATGTGATAAAAAGGAGAAAAGATGTCTTCTTAAAACCTTGACAAAACACACAAGAAATGTCATCTAGATCCAGTAGCACGCCCGAGAAAAAAGGTTATCCCGCGTGGGAATTCTATGCCTAAGTAGTTGTCAAGAAAAAACTAGAACCTTGGAAGGTGTCCAGCTTTTTCAGGTTGAAGGTAAGACATGACCTAAAATTAACCTTCTCGTGAAGATCGATGAGAGATAAGTTAATTTGACAAGGAGAAATAAGTTAATATGACTTATTACAAAATATAATTCTCATGGACAAATAATCAATAGTTTTCTTGGGGAAACAAACTAACACCCTCAACAACCTATATAAGATTGCTCAACAATTCAAACTTTGAAACAAAGAGCCCTTTCCTCCATTTAAGATCCCATAATTTGGCCTCAATAACCCAAAGCCATATATTCCCACCATCCTATTACGCTAGATTAAAATCAAGTATAATCGAGAAAAACACACTTGCAATGTGATTAGACCTACCCAAATATCATCTTAAAAAGGTATGAAAACCATTACCCACTTCCCTCGACAAACCTTCCACAGATCAAATGGAGCAAGCAAGTTGATCAGAGCCTAAAAGGGAGATCATTTTCCACCAATATGAGGTTGATAGCTAAAAAATATTTATTAAAAAACCAAATAGATATATTAATAAAAAAAATAGAATTCACTTAAGCACAAGGTGTGCTCAGAGCGAATTCAAACAATAAAGTTATAAGCTTCTTTTAATGAACTCCTTTCTTGAGCATATAATGTTTCTTTCATTTTAACCTTCAAGATCAACTAAGTTATTATGCTTCACTTATTGATGTTTCACTTGACTAGTTATACATGGTTTAGCATGTTGCATCGTTATACACACTTCAGCAGTTTGCTTCAGCTTCTTCTTTATTAAACATTCTTTATTTAAGCTTTAGCTTGTAGCATTTTTTCCAGTACTTTGGCTTTGCATAGTGTGTTATCATCAACAATCAGCTATTGGCAATTAGCAATCTATTAAGCCAATCCAGCAATTCTTCAAGCTTTTTTATCTTCAATTTATAGAGCTTGAGAGAATAGATTCGTTGAAGGGCATTCTTGGAAACATATTTCAACAGCAATATCCCAATGTTCACATGAAGAAATGGTCAACATAATTGTTTAAAAAGTTGCTCTTGTGCTATGTTTTCGAGGTAGAGGTCACAAAGTTTTAGTACTATTATATACGGCTCAAAAACATTCTTATCTTAAGTCTTCTAGCATCTTCAGAGGCTTTAGATATTAACTTGATAAGGCGTGTTATAAAAGAGTCATTCTTTGTGTAATCTTTAGAGCCACATTCTTCAGAATCTCAGATCTTCGTTCAGCAGAACCTAGTCACAAGAATCTTCAGCATTTGGTTTCTTAGAGGCATAATCTTCAGAGTCTTCAGAGTATGTTCTATCAAAACCTTATCTTCAGAGTCTTCAGGTTTCATTAAGCACATACTTTGCCTTCAGAGTCTTCAGTACTTCGTTCAATCAGAACCTTGTCTTTAAAAACTCTTCAAAACTTTATCTTTATAAATGATGTCTTCAAAATCTTCATAACTTTGTTCACCAGAACCATGTCTTCAAAATCTTCAAAGTAAGCGCATTTATTGTAAAGTCTTCTAGGCTTACTTATAAAGTATCAATCAGAAACCTCGTTACTAACATTCCTTAGAACTGTTGCATTAGGAGTATTTCTGAATCTTGACTTTATCTTGTACACATAAATGTTTTCTTCCAGAGTGTTGATAACAGAGTCTGATGATGTCACATGTCTTCTTATCAGAGTCAGAATTATTTTGACAACAACTAAACACTAGACAGAAACCATATCATACAGAATTATTCTCTTAGATAACATGTGCAGTTATCATAAAAACTCAAAGGCTAGATGTAGAACCAAATCTTATTCTTACAGAATCAACAAGTATGCCGCATACCTCCCTCAAGTGGAAAAGAATCAACATCCTTCTCAACAATGTTATAGGATAGGAGAATTATATCTCAATTAAGGATGACTCTTGTATAATCTATTGAGAAAATGTTTTAAAATAAAAATCTAAATGGTAAAAGTTTTGAATGTGGTTTGTGTCTTTTAGTCTTATGAAAAGATTTTAATATGCTTAAGATGTCTTGATTTTGTTACTCTCAGAGTTCATTTATGCTTGTTCAGAGTCTCTCCCTAATCCTAAGACTCACAAAATGATTTTGAAGTGCCAGTTGAAGGAATAGAGAAGGAATACTTATCCATAGATGTCTCATCAGTATCTGACTAGAACTGCTTGGTCTTCGTCTCAAAACCTAGCTTGCTATCAGAATACTATAGACGCATCAGAACCTGATTTATCTTATCAGACTTGATGTCTTGCATTTTATATCAGAAACTGGTAGATACTTTCTTAGATGCCACGCATCATGTATCAAAACCAAATCTTCAATATCTTAGCACAGATCACCAACAGGTGCACACACCCTTATGTCATTTGTTGGTTCAGAAATCAAATATTTTCTTTAATAACCATGACTTGATTTGATCTTCGAAAGATTTACATTCTTTTAATGTTGAAGTCTAGATACCTTTTGAAGTTTAGATACCATTTGAATCAATTTAAGCATGTAAGAGCAAGAATTGTCTCTACATTTTATCTCTATGTTTTGATGATAACAATTAAGTATTTATGAAAGAACCATTTTATGTTCTAATGTTTGTTGTGTGCAGATCGTTAAATATAGATATCAAATCAACAAACAATATCAAGAAGTGCATTAAATTCAATATGGAGTTACTTTGTGTGATATGACATAAAGCGCTTACTAAAGAAGCAAGTTTGCCTCTGTATCTGTTCACAATCATAAAGATCCAAGGATGTTGGATATTGCAGTTGCAATGCTCCTGTGGATTCTGCTCTAAGAAGTGTATCTGATCTGGAAGCTATCAACGCATCTGAGATATAGTCCTCTGAAGAACCAAGCTCTGAAGACTCTGATGACTTGAAGCTCTGAAGGCTATAGACTCTGAAGATCAAGTGCAGAAAGACTCTGAAGACTTAAAGGTTCTGAAGATCAAGACTCTGAAGATATAATCCTCTGAAGAATTACGTGTTGAAGACTCTGATGACTTGAAGCTCTGAAGGCTGAAGGCTCCGAAGACCAAGTGCAGAAAGACTCTGAAGACTAGATTCTGAAGATAAAGATTATGTAGCTTCACCCAGATGAAAACGTGTTAATCAGATAAGCTGTTGGTATCAACTCTGATGAACAAGGTGCTGAAGTCAAACAACTCTGATGTTATTACGCTATCATACCAAAGTAGTTTCTGAACTACTCATCTGATACATCATCAGAAGAATCAAAGCCAGAAACTAATATGTCCTAGCTGATAAATGAAGATCACATCATTTGTGGATAAGAGTTGTCTCCTACAATGATATATTAATATTGGAAGAAAAGGAAAAGAAAGTTGTTGCGGTTAGAATATGATATCAAATTATTAATTAATTTGAATCGCATCTTTAGTTCACAACCGCTCTTTGATTTATCCGAAGGAAAAGGTCAAAAGAGGGAAAACCTAATTTTGCATCGTGAAGACAATGCAGGGAGAGATATAGGTAAGGGGTTGGTTAAGTTTAGGGAAGGTACTAGCACCCTAAACTTCTGTAGTACTCTCCAGGAACATTTTGTTTATTGTATGCTTTTTTATTTTATTATCTGTTTGAAATATATTGCTAAGGGATAGAATGGCCTAAAAGACCTAAGGGTTAGTCCTAAGTTTACTCGGCAAGACATCGCATCTTGTGCCTACATATCCTGACGGGAATGGAATCAGAGTAATTGTAGTTCCCCTCGAAAGGGAGGTTAGAAACGTCTTGACTGTGGTCAAGGTTTCAATGGGGAATAGACATATCTTAAGGACACGCTTACGTGGAGTCTTTGAAACTCCTATTTCTATGTTGAATTTGTTAATTGAAAATTTAGGGTTAAATTAGGGATTCCACGGCGGGAAACCCTAAACAGAGTACGGCGACTCTTTGACCTAATGCTAGGGTAAAGGGTATTTTCGTCCACGGCGGGACGCCTAGGCTAAATAGGGTTAGAAGCTGTTGAAACTGAGGTTATTGACTCGGCGGTCAAACGACTAAACCTAATTCCTTCGGAGGGAAAATAACGGTAAAACATGCAAACATGGCAAGATATTATATGGCAGAAATTAAAATGCAGAAAGTAAAGAAAACGTCGCGACGATCACTCGCGTAAATTACAAATCCAAAAAAAAAGAAAGATAAAATAAAACCGCGACCATGGCCTCGCGTAAATTACATCCATGGAACAAAATAAACTGAATAAATATTAATCGGAATTTAAGGATAATCTGAGGAGAGAAACAGAGAACATTAGTGAAAGGTTAGACGAAATTCAATGGCAAATAACAAAATAGTGAAAAAGAAAAAAAATACGAATTTGGACATTGTTATTGTTCTTAATACTTTTTGAAAAAAGATCTTAATTTTAATTTTTGAAAAAAAGACGAATTTTAATGTTAATATCAAAAGGTTTTTAGTTTTCATTATATTTAAAAAAAAATAGTTAGTGTTGATTATTTAAAAAGTTTTTAAAAATAATAATAATAAATGTTTTAATTTTAAAAGGTTTTACTATATATAAAAAAAGTTTTAATATATAAAAAAAAAGTTTTAATAAAAGAAAGTTTTAATAATAAAAAGAAAGTTTTAATAAAAAGAAAAGGTTATAATAAAAAAAGAAGAAGTGTTAGTAATAAATTAAAACCTAATGTGATTACTAATTACAGTTAAACAAATAGAAATAGAAATAAAAGAAGTGAGGATAGGTGGATGGTGTAGGAAAAAAATCTTTTTCCTTTTTTGGTTTGGGAAAAACTTGGATGAAACAAAAAGTGAAGAAGGTGGGATTCGAACTCTCGACCTCTCACACTCACAACTCTTTACACACGGTCTCTTGCCAATTGTGGCATTTTATTCATTCGAAATAAAGTGGCACTAGAAATTATGTAAAGGTAGGACAAATTTGGGGTGCAACAAAAGTGATGTTAGTACTATATAACACGTGAGTATTCTATCCGTTGGGAAATGACCGTTGGAATATCTGAATGGACATTTCTACCCTCACAGTGTCTCCTTTGAATTCACTATTGTTGCACCCCAAAATTTGCCCAACCTTTTTTTACTTAGCTTGTGTTTCATTGCATTCATATTAGCATTATCATCTGCATTGCATTGCCATGTGTGCAGGAGATCAAGAGGTATGACTACCAACAAAGGGCTACACATGGCTATGAAGCTAGCTAAGGGGTTTATTCAAGTATTCAAGGGTTGATATCCTCACCAGAGAAGCCAATGACCCTCAGAGAGAGTGGTTGAAGCCAAGAGTGTATACCTCCTAACTTGAGAGTTAAGGGGAGTCATCAGATGATTCTGAAGTCATGAAGTTAGACTTGATACCTTGAGAGAGCTCATGAGAAATATTGAAGATCATTTTGAAGCCTAGACAGGTCATGATGTGAAGGATAAGGAGCTACTACCAAGATTGGTACAACTAGGGTTCATCTGGTTAACCCTGGGTTAACTGATGATTTGAAGAAGGTTGAAACCTAATTTCAAGGCCATGTGATCATGGATTGATGTATTAAGATGCCTAAGGGATGATTCCAAGGGCAACTCATCATGAATCAAGAGTGTGAGGAGTTCCTAAGCTAGGGTTGTTATGCTTGACAGTGTAAAATCCCCTAGTTTGGTGCCTAACTTCAAGACCACTTAACTTAAGATGTGATTTTCATCTCACCTTGACCCTAACATGATTGTTTTAGAGCATGATCACAGCTTTAATTTGAGTATTATAAGTCCTTGATAGGGTTTGTAGAACTCAAGTTATGAGCCAGACAAGTTACATGTCATCAGTGGAATGTGAATTTGGAGCTTGAAAGTCAACCAACTTGCATGACACTTTTGCCCTAGAAGGATGATTCTCATGAACTTTTGGCTAACATGAATGTTGTTCCTTATCTTCTTAGCTTTCTAGAAAGTACTAGAAGTCCATTATTGGATTTGTAGAACTCAAGTTATGAGCTTTGCAAGATAAGGGTATCTTGGGGATTTGGAATTATAGGTCATATTTGGTTATGGGTCAATTTCATCAACTTAGACACCTCAAATGGATTTTTGATCAACTTGAAAGTTGTTCAAAATGGTGTTATTTGTCTAACCATGACCCTAAGATCCATTGATATGGATTGAATTAAGGAGTGTATGAAGAAAATTTGGAAAAAAGATAATTTAAAGGCATTATAGAGGAAAAAATTCAAAATAAATCATAAGTGTTCAAAAAATGACAAGTTGGTACATATTTTGATTGGAAATGACATTTTGAACTCAATGGCATTGTTATAAATCCATTTTGACTCATATTTCATGGACTTTCTTTTGGTTGCTTCATGATGAAGTTACACATCAAAGATTGACCATTGGATGAAATCAAGCCTTCAATCTGATCCATTCACATTCAAGGAGTGTTATGCAAGCCATTTGAGTGAAAATTGAGCTGAAACAGAGCCAGAATACATGACTGCCATAGTTGCACATTGAAGGAAAATTGGAGTTTTGGATTGATCAAATTGGGCTTCCAATGGGCTTGATAATTATCCAAACACATCATATATAAGCTCAAGGTCCATTTCAGATCGTTTTTTGGTTGGTATTTTGGTGAAGAAGCAGTTATTGCAGTTGGAGTTTTGGAGCTTTCGAGCAAGAAACGGTTTTGGAGTTTGAGGAAGAATCAAAAGCTTCTGAGTATCAAGAATCATTCAGGATCATTCAATGAAGAAACGAATATATCTTGTGTTATACTTTATTATTTATGCTTCTAAAATGCATCTTATAGAACTTTATAGAAAGCAACAAGTGAAGAAACCCAGAAAAAGTTTTAATAGAGTGAATACCCAATTCAGCCCCCCCCCCTTTCTTGTGTATTTCTCACACCTTCAGTTGGTATCAGAGCTCCGATTCTGTTATTGATGGATAGTGTCAGAAAAAGATCATAAAGCTGTGTGAAGAAATACTCTTTGTGGTTTTTTACTTCTCTTACAATTTCAGTCAAATATCAGTTTTTTGATGAAGATGAGTATTGAAATTGTAATCAAATGGGTTATCTTGAGCAAGTCAGTGATTAGTTAAAGTTTGAAGTTTTGAAGTTTTCAACAACAAAATCTTCTCCACTAGTGCTTGAAAGAAGATTGAAGAATCAGCTGACAAGAGAGATTCATCAGATAAGAAGTTTTCTGTTGAATGCTTATCTTGTAATACGTTTGGATATACAATGTATTCGCTTAAAAGATCAAATCATCAGAAGCAAGAAATCTTGCTTGCTGAAGATTACTTCTATGTGAGTATGAGATGTTTTCAAGAAACGGATGAGTCCACTCTTGAATTTCTCTTGAAAATCTCATTGGGAATTATCTTTATTAAGTAAAGAAATATTGTTGGCTAATGAATTTGACTCATAGGAACTTCAGAATAACGTCTGCAGAAAAGGGCTGAGACAATTAAAATTTTGAAGCAATGATCCTCCTGATTCAAGGCATCAGAATGTTGTTGTTCTTAAGAAGCTTCAAAGAAATCTGTAGATGTTTCGTGTAAAGAAGTTCACTAACTCATCATGGATATGATGTAAGATGAACTCTGAGATTTTATTAGTAATAGCATGGACAATTAAGTTCTGTTAACTTGAGATTTTGTCTCAGTTGAACAAACTGTAATTGGTCAGATGTTATCAGACATTCTTTCTCAGAAGTTTATAATGATTAGATCCTGAAGTCAAGTTGTTCAGAAAGATACATTGACAGATAGTCTGATTTTAAAGGGATTTAAGTCTCTGGTGTTATTCAGAATGAATAAGTCAGTAGACATCCTCTTTCAGAAGCAGATGATCTTGATGAATTAACTCCTCTAGTTAGCTCAGCATTGCAAGAACAAAATTGTCATTTAAACTGCGTTTTTTTTATGCATCTGAGTTTGATGATTGTATCTAGACTGGATCTGCATTTGTTTCAATCAAACAAAATCAGAAGATGAAGCCTGATGGAAGTTAGATGCTCTAATCATGAAGACTAGTTTATCTATGCTCTGAAGATGTCTCTCAGAAATCAGATAGATGATGTGTTGATGAAGATACTGCAGAACGCAACCAAAGGATATGAGATCAGCTCATAAGAGAAATTCAGAAGATCCTACTTCAGATGTTGTTACTGGCTCCTCTCACAAGAACAAGATCCTTCCTCATAGCTTCAAGGCTAGTCAGCAAGAAGGTTTTGACTACACAGACATATGCATTTGTGGCAAGGTTAGAATCCATACTCTTGTTAATTTCCTTTGTTGCTCAAAATAACATCAATCTAAATCAGATGAATATTAAAAATACTTTTTAAATGGTTTAATTGAAGAAGAAGTATGTGTTTATCAACCTCTTGGTTTTGAAAATGAAAGATTTCCAGAACACGTTCTATAAATTAAAGAAATCATTATTTAGCCTAAAACAAGCTCTCAGAGCTTGGTGTAAAAGGCTGAGTAATTTTCTTCTGGAAAATAATTTTATCAGAGGAAAGATTGATAACACTCTTCTTCATAAATCAAAGAAAGATATTTTAATCTGTCAGATTTATGTAGATGATATTATTTTTTGGAACAACAAATATTACACTTGGAAAGGAGTTTGCTAAGTGTATGCAGGAAAAAGCTGAAATAAACATGATGGGAAAGCTAAGATACTCTCTAGGCATTCAAGTTATTCAGACTCCAGAAGGCATCTACATACATCAGATGAAGTATGTGAAGGAGCTTCTGAAGAAGTTTAACTTGACAGAAAATAAGCGCTGATTTTGCTGAAGTTAAAATTAAGCTACAGAATGATCTGAACATTAAGCCACAACACTTCAGAAGATTCTGAGTGTTTTACAAGAAGCGAAGCTACAGAAGACTTTGAGGAAGCAACTCTATAGAAGACTCTAAGCGATTGGTTGAAAGCATCGTTTCAGAAAACTCTGAGCAAAAAGTATAAAGCTCAGAAGACTTTGGGCGCACTTATCTCAAAGGCTGCAATTGTATAGGCTCTGAGAATCAGATTATGCATGTCTCTAAAGCGTCAGCAACAAAGCTTACATCTGGATAACAAGGACATCTGAATAACGAAGATCTGCTCTGATCTGAAGCGTTCCTCTGGATGAACAGTTTACTGAAACATTCGCTAGAGCTTGCATAGATCTGAAGATTACTCTGATAAGGGGAGAAATAGATCAGAGGATCTGAAGCTTACTCTAATAAGAAGAAGACGGAACTTCATCAGAGGATCTGATGATGGTTGATAAAGAGCAAGATTGTCCGTCAAATCGATGCTAGATATACATCTTGGTTTGATGATAAGTTTGTGATGAACAATTATGTCTATTCAAGGGATAAATTCTTATGATGCAAGAAGTCAACAAGTTTTCTCAGCTCATAACTTTTTTTGAAGCTTATGCTTATTCTGAGAAACTAGCGTTCATATCAAAACAAGTTGTCTGAAAGAAGATAAAGAGGCGTGATCATTGGTATACGAAGATGGATGATCAGAAGATGAAGACCAAAGGAAGAATCTGGAATTCATAACTACTATTTAAGATGATACAAACATCAGAGGAGATATGTTTCTATTCAAAAGAAAGGAAGCTGAAGAAGTCATTATGATTCAGATTAAGACTGTAGCAGAAAGAAGATTAATCTGTCAGAGAGTAGCTAGCTAAGACTCTCATACTTTCAACGTACACTCTGGGAAAAGAAAAGAAAATCAGTTGAATATAATTTAGTATGTTTCCGTGATGTTGATTTTACTGTAGACAGAGTTGAACGCAAGAGCACATCTAGAAGTTGTCAAACAATCTAATCATGTGTTACAGCAAGAAGCAACTCGAAATAGCACTCTCTACTCCAGAAGCAGAATATGTTGTTGCTGCTTGTTGAAGTATCAGATGCTCTGGATAAAGAATCAGCTGGAGAACTATCATATGCATAAGACTGAAGAATCAGAATGCACTTTTCGCACATTACCTTCTATTGGTGTCAAAGATGCTCTTCTGAAGTCTTGAGAAAATCTGATGTCGTCGATCATCTGAAGATTTGGATTATCTGAAAGATCTAGATAAAAGATTCAATAAGAAGAAGTTTTGTCAAATAAAACTCTGATACTTCTGAAGTATAATGTTTTGATGTTGAAGAAACAAGATGAAGAAAGATAAAAGTCAGAATGGAAAGCACTCAGAGAAAGCACTGAGAGAAAGAATAACTCTGAAGATCTCAGAATCTCAAAGGAATATGAGCTCCCTGAAAAATGAAAGTTTTGACTCTGAGAGCTCCTCTTATTATCTGCATCTGCTCCATTAAAAGAGAATATGTTTTCAACAATTCCTACACCTCCTTCAATTGGTATTCCTCAGTAAACCAATTCCTCTGAAGTTCCCTCTTCAAAGCAACCAGATGATGTAAATTCCTCTGAACCTTATCCTCTGTCCCCTCATCCTTTTACCATTCACACCTCTGAGCACTATTCATTTCTCTGAGTATGTTCATGTCAATAAACCTTCATCCTCTGGAGTTTGAGACTTTCTAGAACGTCTTTCAGAAGTGGTTAAACTTTGAATCTGGACAGTTTTCAAAGTCACTAGAAGCTGAAGTTCAACTGGTTAAGGAAAGTGAAGACAAGCTAGAAAGGATAAGAAACTTCAAACATTTTACTGAGAAGCAAAAAGAAGCTGAAGAAAGAGCTGTTGAAGAAGCGAGAATTCTAGCAGAGGAAGATTCAAGAAAAGAAACTGTCAGATTGACACAAGAAGCTGAAGATGCTGAGAAGGCTAAACACGTTGTTATAGTTGGTTCTTCTTCAGAAACTACTCTTGTACGTTGAGAACGTGATGTTAGTGAGATTCAAGAAGATCAATAAGCTATGAAGAAAGAACAACAAGTTTTCAGAGAAAGCTTCGCTAAACAAAAAATTATCAACAACTCTCTTCTGTGCATGCTTCAACAAATTCTGGAAAAGATGTCAACCTATAAGAATTAGGTACTCAGGTATTATTTCTTGACTCTAAAATTTTAATTTTTTTAAAAAAGTCTGTTATTAAAAAGGAAGAAATAAAATATATTTTAAATCTTGTTTTTAATGAAAACTCACCTTTTTGATGATGTTAAAAAGGGGGAGAAATAGAATATGATTTTGATATAATCTGAAGAAATAAAATATAATCTAATATAACCTAAAGAAAATGCAAAACATCAACTCTGATATAAACTGCATTTATTACTAACTGTATGTTTGATGTTTTACCGAGGAACTCTGAACAAGTTCACTAGGCATTCTAAAGACAGATCAAATGAATGAACTCTGAGTTCAAATGAACTGGTTGTTCATATAATCAAAGTTATACACTTCGTGAACATATGTTCAGAATCAGATGGACCCAATACTGTTCAAGAGAAAGTTAAAGTCATCTTGACTTTGGTATCATAATGTTCAGAAGATGTAAACTGTCTGTGAATATGATAATCAGGCATAAGAATCAGAATTCTTCATAAAAGCAAGAATTGGTCTCAGACTCAGAATCAAGAACTAGTATCAGATTCAGAGGGAGTTCTGAAGATCTAAATATCTGACCTATTATAGCCAGGGGGAGTTCACCCAGAAAGGTTCATAAGTCATAATATTTGATTTTCACCCAGTCTGAAACTCAGGGGGAGCTTCTTGTTTGAAGAAAAGCTAGTTCTGCTTATGATAAACAGTGTGGCTAAGCTATCATGAAAGAACCATTTTATATATGTGTTATAGTTGTGCAAATACTTTAGAAGGCTCTGAAGTTATACGGCTCTGATACGATGTTTAGAGAAAACAAGTTCTAAAGATCTGAAGATGGAAGTTCTGCTGAACTAGTCCAGATGCTGAAGACTTATGCTCTCTTATATCGTAGGGAAGTATTCCTTCTCTTCTATTTGTTTTTGTTTTTTAAATATTTCTATTTTGTGAGTCTTGGGATCAGAGAAAGTCTTTGAACAAGCATAAAAAGAATTTCTAAGGTTAACACGTTCAGGGGGAGCTGTTGCTTGAAACTCTGAATATGTTAATACTTGGTGATTACCCTGTATAAAATGTTCTATCAAAATACATGTTTTTGTCATCATAAAAAAGGGGGAGATTATAAGAGCAAGAATTGTCTCTACATGTTATCTCTATGTTTTGATGATAACAATTAAGTATTTATGAAAGAACCATTTTATGTTCTAATGTTTGTTGTGTGCAGATCGTTAAATAAAGATATCAAATCAACAAATAATATCAAGAAGTGAATTAAATTCAATATGGAGTCACTTTGTGTGACGTGACATAAAGCGCTTATTAAAGAAACAAATTTGCCTCTGTATCTGTTCACAATCAGAAAGATCCAAGGATGATGGAAATTGCAGTTGCAATGCTCCTGTGGATTCTGCTCTGAGAAGTGTATCTGATCTGGAAGCTATCAACACATCTGAGATATAGTCCTCTGAAGAACCAAGCTCTGAAGACTCTGATGAATTGAAGCTCTGAAGGTTGTAGGCTTTGAAGACCAAGTGCAGAAAGACTCTGAAGACTTAAAGGT
The DNA here is from genome assembly GCA_963859935.3 of Lathyrus sativus. Taxonomy (NCBI): domain Eukaryota; kingdom Viridiplantae; phylum Streptophyta; class Magnoliopsida; order Fabales; family Fabaceae; genus Lathyrus; species Lathyrus sativus. The sequence goes on from OZ012739.1 coordinate 49,099,447, forward strand.
TCTGAAGATCAAGACTCTGAAGATATAATCCTTTGAAGAATTACGTGTTGAAGACTCTGCAGGAGGAACTATGATTTGGTGTTATTGAGATGCGTGGACGAGAAAGAAGCAAGCTTGCTTATGGAAGAGGTCCACGAAGGAGCCTTTGGTACACATGTCGGCGGGCACGCCATGTCTCAAAAATTATTGCGAGCAGGGTATTATTGGCTGACGATGGAATCTTATTGTTTCAAATATGCGAAGAAATGCCATAAATGCCAGATTTATGCAGACAAGATTCATGTGCCGCCGTGTCCTGTAAATGTCATGGCATCTCCTTGGCCCTTTTCCATGTGGGGCATTGACATGATTGGCAAGATCGAGTCAACCGCATCCAATGAACATCACTTCATCTTGGTAGCCATCGACTACTTTACCAAGTGGGTGGAAGCAGCCTCCTATGCGAATGTTACGAAGCAAGTCGTAGCCAGATTTATCAAAAAGGACATCATCTGTAGATACAGAGTGCTTAAAGAATCATTACTGATAATGGTTAAAATCTGAACAACAAGATGATAAAAGAACTGTGCCAGAGTTTCAAAATCAAGCATCACAACTCATCACCCTATCGTCTGAAGATGAACGGAGTTGTTGAAGCAGCCAACAAGAATATCAAGAAGATAGTGCAGAAGATGGTTGTCACCTATAAAGATTGGCCTGAGATGTTGCCCTTTGCTTTGCACGGTTATCGTACTATGGTACGCACATCAACTGGGGCAACTCCTTTCTCGCTAGTGTATGGTATGGAAGTTGTCCTACCATTAGAGGTCGAGATTCCTTCTCTGAGAGTTTTGGTCGACGTCAAGCTCGATGAGGCAAAATGGGTAAAGAACAGATTGAATCAGCTTAGCTTGATGGATGAGAAAAGGCTAGCGTTTATTGCATATGGTTGGTTGTATCAGAGTTGGATGAAGAAAGCTTTCGATAAGAAGGTGCACCCTTGAAGCTTTCAGACGGACGATCTTGTGCTGAAAAAGATTCTCCCTCCACAAACAGATCACAAGGGCAAATGGACTCCCAACTATGAAGGTCCATACATTGTGCAAAGGTCTTCTCCGGAGGAGCCTTGCTGTTATCCACCATGGATGGTGAGGATTTTACATCCCATGTGAATGCAGCCGCGGTTAAAAAATACTTTGCTTAAAGAGACCCACTGGAAAGAAAAAGAATATCCAGGCAAAAATGGGGCATCCCGACGAACCGTAAAAAGAATGGGTTCGGGAAAAAATTAAGGATATAAACAAAAGATGTACACCCGCAAAGTTAAAAACCTGAAAAGGGAGACTTTGGCAAAAATGGGTATCCCGGTGAATTGAAAACCCGAAAGGGCGATTCACGCAAAAGTTAGGGATTTGAAAAGCAAACGACTGCGGTCTGCATGTGATCTTCAGAGCTTAGTGGATTAAGGGAGAACCTGAGGGCCGTTTATCTGAATCAATCTCTTTTGAGGATGAAGCTTCGGTGAAGCATCAGAGTCTTGCGGGTCATAGATGGATCAACTTATGGTGTTCGTCTGTGCCACATTGCCGACATTCTGTATATTTTTGTGCATTTCTGTATATTTTTGCGCAGCTTCCTCTTTTCAGGGGTTGCATTTGTTGTAAAATCTTGCCTATTTACAGGCCCATCTTTCAATAAAACATATACTATTTAGTAATTGTTTGTTTTGCTTTAGCCTTACTATTTTGTTTGCAAAAAACGCCCGATGTTTTTGATAAACTGTGCATACATAAACTTGCAGGCTTTGCCAATAATCGTTAAAACTTTGAGTTGTTTGAACAACGTCACGAATGATGATTGAGATAGGTCCTTTGTACAGGATATCTTGTCTGTTTGTTCATTTTTTTGCAGGGTCGTTACCCTCAGGACAATTTGTCAGAGGTGTATCTCTGGTATGATCACCAGTTTCCCCAGCTATTGAAGTTTGAACATCTCTATCCCCGGTGGAGCTTTATGCAAATGGGCCGAGCAGTTAAGTGTGTACGTTTATTCCCAGTAGTTGGTCGGTACACATTTAGCTCTTCGCAGTTCGAGATTAAAGTCTCCAGCAGAGTAAGGTCATCCCTAGAGGGTCAAGATTGATATTCCCAGCAAATTAAGTGTGTACGCTTATTCTCAGTAGTTGGTCAATACACATTTAATCCCCGCAGGTTGCAGGTATGCCTATACTCCCCAGCGAGTCGAGATGGGATTTCTCCCCATAGAGTTTGAACGTATAACTTTGTATCCCACCAGAGTTCGAATTATTGACTCATCCCCAGGCAGAGGTCGATGTTGCTTCCCTCGTTGGAAGATCCCCAGTAGAGTTGGTTTTTCTCCCTTGCAGGATCGTAGAGTTGTCTCTATCCTCAGCAAACTGTTTCCCCAGTAAGTCATCACTGGCAGGTGAGTATTTGTGAGCCATTCAGGGCTATTTCCTTCAGCAGGGCATGTTGTGAATCTCAGTGATTGATTCTGAATCCCCGCAGAGTTGTTGGTTCCCCAGTAGGGCAACTTTGTTTTCAGTGTCTGGTTGTCTATCCAGCAGAGTCGTCTTGTTCCCAGAAGAGTTGTATTCTGGAAGGTCGTTTATGGTGTTTTCCTCAGCAGGTTTTTGATGTGAATCCCCAACTGAGTTTGAACTTCTTGCTCTCGTAAGAACTTTGTTCCCCGGTCGTTCAAGGCTAGTTATCCCCAGCAAAAGTCCAATTGCGATTGGCATGTGTTAACATTTTCCCCAGTAGGGTGGATCGTTGGTTTTCTCTTCAGCATTTATTTTGCTGGTTTGGTTCTGTTGCATTTGCATTCTGTGCATAGCATCCTCCAAACGTGTAGCATTTCCATTTCGTATGGAGCATTACGCCATTTTCAAACATACGCATGTGATAAGCCAGGTTGTTACCTCTTTGTTTGCAGGTGTATTCCCAACAGATGGTTGATTTACTTGGCCTGCATGGTGTTCAGACCCGACAAGTTTTGACTGATATCTTTGCCCAAATGGTATCCAGACCATGGCAATTTCGTATTTGTTTTGTCCGTTGAGTGTAACGCCCATTTTAATTATTTAGTCTTTCTGGTGTTATTTTATTTTGGCGTGTCTTTTGTGGAGATTATTTAAGAAACCATAGACTTTAATATTAATATAAATATAATTAATAATGATAGTAATTTAATAATTAATAGTAATATTATTATTATTATTACTACTTTTATTTGTATTATTATTAAGGTTAAATGAATAAATGAGAAATAAGGGATTTAAGAGTGGTATTAAGGAGCTTTTGGGGAAAACATGGTAAAGAGGAAGGAAGAACACGGTCAAGTGGAGAGGGAGGTTGAGAAGGAAGAACAAGAGGAAGAAGAAGAAGGCTAAGGCTGTCGGATTCTTGGGAGTTCTTCATCAATCGAAGCAACTGATCGAGGTAAGGGGGGAGAAACTGATTGGGATTGGTAATTACATGAATTTGGTAGTTGGGGATTCCTTAACCCCATAGGTATTTGATGAACATAATTGGTATGTTGTTGTGTTTCTGATTGTAGCTGTCATGGTGAACTTCTTGCATGAGGCTGTATAAGAATTGTTTGGATGGTTTGGGTGATTTTGTGTAGTTTTCCGTTTTAGGTCGGAAATGATTTAATCGGTAGAATTGATGTTTTATCGGGTAAAACCTGGAATAAGTCGTGTAGTTTAGTCGTAGAATGTTAAGCTAAGACTACAGGGACTGGTTTGGTGAGAATCGGATGGGTTTTGAGCTTCTGATGAATTTCTGAACAATAAGGGTTTTGTGAAATTGCAGACGTTCGCCAACGCCTTCGCTGAACGAGCTAGTAGTGAGCATTCACTAGAGATTCGCTAGGCGAGTTGGGTAGCGAATACTTCCAGTAGCCACTGTCTGCCTTCTCTAGCAGGTTCGCTAGGCGAATGAGGCAGCGAGCGTTCGCTGAGGTCTCGTTAGGCGAGTGAGCCAGCGAGCATGACAGAAACATGATTTTGTGCTGTTTTGCTTTGTGATTTGTTTTGTAGGATTCCTTGGGTTGTGATAGGTAGAGAGATGATGTTTAGTGGTGAAGAGTGTATACTTGGTGTGGAAAGGTGAAATTATGAAATATAGAATTTAATTGACATAATTAATTGGTGGGTAAAACATATATATATATATATATATATATATATATATATATATATATATATATATATATATATATATATATATATATATATATATATATATATATATATATATATATATATATATATATATATATATATATATATATATATATATATATATATATATATATATATATATATATATATATATATATATATATATATATATATATATATATATATATATATATATATATATATATATATATATATATATATATATATATATATATATATATATATATATATATATATATATATATATATATATATATATATATATATATATATATATATATATATATATATATATATATATATATATATATATATATATATATATAATATGTTTATGATGCATAGTGAGGTGATCGGGAGGATCGTGTGTACTTGGTGTTCAAATGTAAATTTCCCTATTATTTAATTTGATTAACATAATTGATTGGTGTGTATATATATGTATGATGTATGGTGATGTGATCAGTAGGATCGTGTGCACTTAGTGTGCTTGATGTTTGTGTGTTGTGCATTTGGTATCGTGCATATCATGGTGTTTTGGTGGGATGGATCATGTCTCAGGAGGAGCGTAAGTGATCCATCCATACTCCTTTGTGGAGAATGGTGGGGTTGAATCATGTCTCAGGAGGAGCGTAAGTGATTCACCTGTACTCCTTTGTGGAGAATGGTGGGATGGATCATGTCTCAAGAGAAGCGTAAGTGATCCATCTGTACTCCTTTGTGGAGAATGGTGGGGTTGAATCATGTCTCAGGAGGAGCGTAAGTGATTCACCCATACTCCTTTATGGAGAATGGTGGGATGGATCATGTCTCTGGAGGAGCGTAAGTGATCCATCCGTACTTCTTTGTGGTGAATCGCATAGTTGAATCATGTCTCAGGAGGAGCGTAAGTGATTCACCCGTCCTCTTTTGTGGAGAATGGTGGGAATATATCATGTCTTAGGAGGAGCGTAATTGATCTATTTCGGGGTTCGATTGAATGAACCAATGAGTCGGTACCGCATGCATGGTGTTGAGTTGCATTCTTGCATTATTGTATGATGTGTTGATGATTGAACAGTAGGTCGTGTTTGATGTTGGTGGGGTGATGATTTGTTTAATTGCTACCTTTATTTCATGTATTTTATTACCGATAATTTTGATCATGTTTTCTCCCCCCTTTGTTGTTGTTGTGGTCTGTGCTTCTTCGGAAGTACAGATAATCCAGGTGCATAGCTAGCTTGGATAGTGGTGTGCGGGTCGAGTCTTAGGACGCTCTGATACGTAACACAAGACTTGGGTGTTTACTTTTATTATGATTGGATTTGTTGTATTCCTGTGGCGTATCTTATTTTGGTGAATTCTCTTACTGGATGTTTTATGTAAATTGGCATATGGCCGAGAATGATGTACTAATGACAATTTTCCGCTGCTTTATTTTGAAAATCATCTAATGAAGTGTTTTGTTGAAATTTTGTGAATGTGACATCCCACTATTGAAGGGAAACTCTGATATTTATTTGATTTAATTGTATTTTATTTAAGATTTAGGAAAGTGGGGTGTTACAATTGGTATCAGAGCAGGTCGGTCCGTCCAGCCAGTGTAGTAGTTGAGTCTGTCCTTAGGATAGAGATTGTGTGCCTTTTAACCTGGTGTTGTTATGGTTGAGGAGTATGGCAGGAAGGAATGATGCTGCTTTGGCTGCCGTTATGCAAGCAATGGCGCAGGTGGTTGCTAATCGGAACCAAGCGGCGGGTGCGCAATTTGGGGATTTGGCACAGTTTCGGGGTAACAAGCCGCCGACGTTTGAAAGAGAAATTTTGGATCCTGAAGCTGCGCAGAAGTGGCTGAAGGCAATTGAGAAAATTTCCAGAATAATGGGTTGTAGTGACGAGCAAAAAGTGAGGTTTGATACTCACATACTGGAAGGAGACACTGAGGCTTGGTGGGACAACAGTCTCCAGAGACTGGAGACTGCAGGAGTGGGATTGAAATAAGTGGGGGAGAAGGTTGTGCTTCTCCAAGATGCTTCAAGTGTGGAGTGATGGCTCAGTGTGTTGTTAGACGCTATTATAGTTTGACGGGATCATGTTGGAGGGAATAAATGTATCTTGCGAGCTTAGATGGTGTGTACAATGAATTGGTTGGAGTTAAGCCAAATGCTTAAGAGTTGTCTTGGCGAGTCGGCGCAGGACAGTGTTGAGATGTTTAACTTTGAGGGGAATTTTGAGTGTTGATGAAAGTAGAGAAGTTGGCGGGTTGCCGATTAAATGTGGTTGTCTGAAAGTTATCCTGTCAAGACAATGATATACAGTCAGGACGTGAAGTGGAGTTGTGATCGACTTAGTTGCGGAAATTAGCACGATATTGAGAGCTCCGTATTGTATGTCTGTTTGGATGGTCAAGGAATTAATTTGAGAGAGTAGTTTTGAGACTCGTGTTTGGTGGATGTGCTACGGTAACAGATTGTGAGGTCGAGTATGTAAAGGGTGGATAGTGACTCCTGGTGAATATTAAAGAAAGTAAAAATGTGGAATACGATATTGATATAATTAGACCTTTAAACATTTCAAGAGTTGAAGGTGTGTTGAATGGCCTTTCAAGTGTGAAAATGTTGTTGTCGTATTTTTGACGTAACGGGAGAACCGTAACTCAGAATGACGCACGGTTCGAAGTGTTGGAAGTTTTTATAATGGTATAGGTGATGGCGAAGTAGCGGCATGGGATTAATATATTTATTGATGGAATGTGTTTGGATGTTGTGGTGAGTGCGAAAGGTGCGGTTCGTGTTTTCATCATAGCTTGCAAATTTGAGTGTTCGTTGGCATGAGACTTTCCATACTTAATTGAGCGAGGCAATGGTTGTGTTAACGGGTGATATTCTGATATATTCGAAGAGTATAGAGGATTATGTTGAGCATCGGGAACTTGAGTTATCGGTGTTGGAGAAGAAGCGATGATATGCCTCTGTGAAGAAAGTTCAAAGAGTTTGTGTGTTGGTTTTGCCGTATCCGATGGAACTATTTGTTGTGTTTTGTGATGCTTTGTTGATATGATTGGAAGATATGTTAAGTGCAACATCAACGAGTGTTAGTTATGCATTAAGGCAACTTAAAGTACGTAAGAGGAATTATCTGACATGTGGTTTAGAGTTGGTTGCTGTCGTGTGATTGTGTCGGAGTTTGGAGGTCTTAATTTTTTAGTTGATATATGAGATGATTGGTGTTCTTAAGAGCTTAAGGTATTTGTTTGATTTGAAAGAGTTGGATATGAGACAGAGGAAATAATTGGGACTTCTGGAGGAGTATGGTTTTGGGTTGAATTTATATTCGGGCGAGACAACGTGGTAGCTGATGTATCGATTTGGAGAATTTTTGGGTATATACTGATGATGAGGGTAAAAAAGTTAGCACTGATTAAGAAAATTCGAGATATGAGTTTGGTCTGTGAAGAGACTTCTTATGGAGTTAAGTTTTGTATGTTGAGGCTGACTATGGGTAATCTTAATGAGAGTCGAGGAGTTGGAATTCTAATTGGAGCTAGTAGACTGATTGAATTTAATGAATTGAGTCGAAGAGCTGATTTTCAGATTTAAGGAAATGGTGCCATGAGATGTCGTAATAGAGTTTGTGCTCCAGTATTGTGGGTTGGATAAGAGTACCCTGGAAGAAGGACATTAAGGTGAATTGAGTACCTATCCAGGTGCTATGAAGATGTGACCGAATGTGGGAGATTGTTTTGGTGGCCATAGATGGAGAGAGAGAGAGAGAGTTAAGGTTATGTATGCTGATTAGACTGGTGGAAAGTTAAAGTTGGAACAGCGGGGACTGTTGGGCCTGATGCAACTGTTGAATATTTCTGAGTGGAGTAGAATAATGTTCCCATGGATTTTTGTGTCGGGTTTTTTGGAGAATTTAAAAAGGGATATGATTTGATTTGAGTAGTTGAGAATGGATTGAAAAGATTAACTTATTTCTTACCAATGAGGATGAATCATTCTATGCTGGAGGTAGCTAAGATGTATAGTGAGGAAGTTGTGAAGTAGTGTGAGATACCGTCGAATATTGTGTCAGACGGGAATCTGAGTTTTCGATGAAATTTTGGGAGAGTGGCAGACACTTTAAGTGCCATATTAAAGTTGAACTCTGTTTAGCATCCGTTGACGGATGGACAGATAGAGAGAACTATCCCGTATGTAAAGGGTTTGGTGAGAGCTTGTGTGTTGGATCATCATGGATCTGGGGGCAGTTAATTGTCATTGATTGAGTTACCTATAATAACCGCTATCATTCTAGTATCGGAATGACATTGTATGAGGCTTTGTATGGTATGAGGTGTAGGGCTCCTTTGTGCTGATGTGTGTCCGGCGAGAGTGTTGTACTCGGGCCAGAAATTATGCAAGAGGTGACTGAAAAGATCAAAAGGATCCAAGAAAAGACGTGTGTTGAGAGTTATGATGGTAACTAGGGTTGGTCGAGCTTTGAAGTCTCGGAAGCACACATTATGTTTTGTTTATCTATATCAGAGTGGCACAGCGGAAGCATGGGGAAAATAACATGTTAGACTATTTTACCGCTATCGTTTGTGAAAACTGCAGGGTGTGTTCATGTGTCTAAACCGAGGAGGTACTTTGATTAAATTGGATGGGGTGCACGTGAGAGATAATTTGATTGTTGAGGCACTTCTAGTGCGAATTGTTGAACGAGGAACAACTCCGAGGGAAGGAGATATCTTTGGTGAAAGTGGTTTGGGGAGGTGCTGCAGGAGGCAGTGTGACCTGGGAATTGGAAAGCAGGATGTGGGAAGCGTATCCGGAATTGTTTCCATCAGGTAATTTTCGAGGACGAAAATAATTAAAGTGGGGGAGAGTTGTAAAACGCATTTTGATTATTTAGTCTTTCTGGTGTTATTTTATTTGGCGTGTCTTTTGTGGAGATTATTTAAGAAACCATAGACTTTAATATTAATATAAATATAATTAATAATGATAGTAATTTAATAATTAATAGTAATATTATTATTATTATTATTATTTGTATTATTATTAAGGTTAAATGAATAAATGAGGAATAAGGGATTTAAGAGGGGTATTAGAGAGCTTTTGGGGAAAAAGAAAGAGAAAACACGGTAAAGAGGAAGGAAGAACACAGTCAAGTGGAGAGGGAGGTTGAGAAGGAAGAATAAGAGGAAGAAGAAGAAGGCTAAGGTTGTCGGATTCTTGGGAGTTCTTCATCAATCGAAGCAACTAATCGAGGTAAGGGGGAGAAATTTATTGGGATTGGTAATTGCATGAATTGGGTAGTTGGGGATTCCTTAACCCCATAGGGATTTGATGAACATAATTGGTATGTTGTTGTGTTTCTGATTGTAGCTGTCATGGTGAACTTCTTGCATGAGGCTGAATAAGAATTGTTTGGATGGTTTGGGTGATTGTGTGTAGTTTACCGTTTTAGGTCAGAAATGATTTAATCGGTAAAATTGATATTTTATCGAGTAAAACCTGGAATAAGTCATGTAGTTTAGTCGTAGAATGTTAGGCTAAGACTACAGGGACTAGTTTGGTGAGAATATGATGGGTTTTGAGCTTTTGATGAATTTCTGAATAGTGAGGGTTTTGTGAAATCGCAGACGTTTGCCAGCACCTTCGCTGAGCAAGCTAGTAGCGAGCATTCGCTAGGGATTCACTAGGCGAGTTGGGTAGCGAATACTTCCAGTAGCCACTGTTTGCCTTCGCTAGCAGGTTCACTAGGCAAATGAGGCAGCGAGTGTTCCCTGAGGCCTCGCTAGGCGAGTGAGCCAGCGAGCGTGACAGAAACGTGATTTTGTGTTGTTTTGCTTTATGATTCGTTTTGTAGGATTCTTTGGGCTGTGATAGGTAGAGAGATGGTGTTTAGTGGTGAAGAGTGTATACTTTGTGTGGAAAGGTGAAATTATGAAATATAGAATTTAATTGACATAATTAATTGGTGGGTATATATATATATATATATATATATATATATATATATATATATATATATATATATATATATATATATATATATATATATATATATATATATATATATATATATATATATATATATATATATATATATATATATATATATATATATATATATATATATATATATATATATATATATGATAATGTGCTCCATTGTGGAGGGTTCTATGCCTACATATTCCCGTTTGGAACGAGAAATCAGAGTCAACGTAGTTCGCCTAACTACGGGTGAAAAAAAAAGGGAGGTTGCTCACCGAGATATCGCATCTCGTACATACGTACTTTCACACAGCGCAAAAGATCAGAGCAAACGTAGTTCGAGTAGTACGGATTACGGGTGCTCTCGATCACACAGGGGTGAGAGAAAGGATTGACGATACTAGCGTACACATTCTAGCAGTTGGGTGTATGCTACTCGACCATCGGAGACTTAGGCGTTACCTGTATGCGGTAGAACAGACGTAGTATGTCGGGGTTCAAAGGTACGGGGACGTACGGGACTTAGAACTACGGTCTGGCCTCAATTGCGCTAAGGCAAGAGAAAGGGAAAATTAGTCGTTAGCGGGAAAGTCTCGATCGCACGGCAACTAGAGAACGGAGAAGTTAGTTGTTAGTGTGCTCGCTAGGATATCGCATCCTATGCCTACATATTCTCGTCTGGTACGAGAAATCAGAGCAGCTATAGTTCAGCTAACTACAGAAAAGGGAAAAAGGGAGCTCGCTAGGATCATCGCAATCCTATGCCTACACACTTTCGTCTGGCACGAGGGATCGTAGCAAACGTAGTTCGACGCACGCGGAAAACAAGTCTCGATTGCACAGGTGCAAGAGAAGGGGTCTCAATCGCCTGAATGCGAGAGAAAAGGGTTTCGATCGCGCGGGGGAAAGAATAAAGAGGAAGCTGGCCTAACACGCCTAAACGGGAAGGAACTCGGGACACACACGCGAGAACCTAAGACGTAGGAGCGAATGCGTCGCATATCACCCAAAGGGTGCTACACTTAACACTCTAGACGATTGAGAGGAAACCCCTCAATCACCATTTCCTACGTATCTAACGCTGCAGCTCACAACACTCGACGGTTGCACGAAGACTTGAATACGAAAGATGTAATCGAACGAAGCGGCTCCGTTGGCCCTCAACATGTGCGCAAGCTCCATTCCAATCTTTTCCTCTCTAGATCCTTGATGATGACGTTCGAATTAGAACCAATGTAACGCTAAACCGTCATGATTTGACTTATAAGATAAATCAAACTCTAAGAGGTAGCGTATTGATATCCGTGTCAAAGACAAGATAGAGAAAAGATATTGAAAATCATTATCCAATTGAATCATGTCACACGGCCAGCTCAGAATAAAATCCAAAATAAAATCAGATAGTAGCAGAGAAATGAGGAGAGAAATCCAATAACAAATGGAAATAATATTCTACTCCTAAGTTAGGCAATAAACTCCTAATAGAATAAAATCCCTAAAGAAATTACAAGTAAATTGCATACAAAACAAAAGAATAAAATCCTATGTAAAACTCTATAAAAAAGAAAATGCTAATGGAATATAAATTCTAGAATATAAAATCTATACACAAAATAGCATAATATTCTAAACTATAATTTCTAAGAAGAAAAATAGTGCTTAAAAAAATAGAATATAAAATTCTATGCTGAAAATATGTAATAATATTCTAAGAAAAATAAACTATAATTCCTAAAAGAAAAATAGAAAATAAAACTAACCTCTATTACAAACAAATGTCCAATACAAAAACAAAAATTAAAAGAAAATAATGGGAAGGGGGCTACAGCAGCTAAACAGGGGTGTACAACCTGAAAAACAGTTGGGCCTAACCCACAATACAACAGCCAGAAAAATAAAAAACAAGGGAAACAGGGGGGTGCGTTTGGAAAACAGGAGTGTGTGGCCTGAAAAGAGGTTGGGCTTGGCCCACCAACCTCACAAAAACTGGAAAAAAACACAGAGGGAGGTGGAAATGCGAAAACGGGGGGTGCGAGGTCCAGAAACTGACAATTGGGCCCAGCCCACGAACCACCAAAGAAGTCCCTCTCGTCTACCTCATTCAGTCTGGCAAAACCCTAGCTCTTTCTCCCCTCTCACAACCTCAGCCGTCGTCGTCCATATTCCGTCACCGTATCTGCTCCATTTCACAACAAACTTTCACCACTCAAAACCAAACTCTTCTCTTGTCAATCCTGATACCGTTTGTATGGCGAAGAATCTTGGAGGTTGTTATTGTTTTACAGTGATATTAGAAGTTGGTTTGTGGTTCATGAAGATCTGGAGAAGACGGATTGGACGATGAAGACTGAAAGTTGCTATGTTGAGTGTTGATTTGAGTTTCGGATCTAAGTTTGGTGTTTGAATCTAGAGATGCATGCGGAGATCCGTAAATCTGAAGGAGTTTGTTCGAAGATTCAGAGATCCATTGATGAAGATCGATGAACATTCTTGGAGATTTGGATAAAGTTCTGGAAACGTACGAACAGGTGATGATTGTTTGAATGACGTTTCCGGTGAAGAAACGAACGGAGCTCTTGATGAAAAATCTTGATGAACGGTTGGATGTTGTATGAGTTGTTCAGGAAGATTCAATGAGATTAGGCTGAATACGGATGAAATCAGGGAAAACGTAGATGAAGATCATGATGAAGATCATGATGAAGATCATGAAGGTGGTTGAATATGGATGAAGGCGTTGAAGGTTATGATGAAGAATGTTCATGAAATCTGGAAAACGTAGTGAAGATCTTGATGAAGATCTTGAAGATATGGAAAAAATGATGAAGATCGTAATGATCTTGGAGGAATTATGGAAACGATGGTGAAGATTGTATGAATCTCATATGAAGAACGTGATGAATGCGATGGCAGATTCCGGCGAGCAAGCGGTTACCAGTGACGGTTACGGAGGTTTCGGCGAACTTCCGGTGGTCTGCATGTGAATCGTGAGGGAACGACACCTCACCGAGCTACGCGGCGTGCATGCGTGGAGAGATGGAGTGTGTGGGACGCATGTGGGTGATGTGGCGGAAAGAAAGAGAGAAACGTGGGTTGCCTTTTATACTGACATGTGGCACAAAAGTGGATCAGTGGGCCTCCAAAAACGACACCTGGCCCACCAAACTTAGACTTAATGACTGACTGCAATTAATGGCTCAATTAAATGAATGCAGTTAATGAATACTAATGATGATTAAGGCCTGATTAATACCTAAATAAAAATTAATACTGGGTAATTAAAACTGCTAATTAAAACTGAACTAGAGACTTGATTAATGCATGATTAAAACCCCATTAATAAAACTAACCAAAGCTAATTAATACTCTAATTAAAATTGATTAAAATCCCCTAACATCTAAGAATTAATTCTAAAAAAAAAGTTTAAACTCTATTAAATTCTAAAAAGAATTAAACTAATCTAAAAAGAAAATTAAAATCTATTAAATTCTAAAAAAATTAGATCTATTAATTTCTAAAAGAACAATTATTCTAAAAAGAATTGAATCTAGAAAATTTCTAAAAGGAAATCAATTATTCTAAAAAAAGAATTAAATCTATAAATTTCTAAACAAATTAAATCTAAAAAAGAATTTAAAAATCTAGAAAATAAACCTATTAATTTCTAAATAACTCAAATAGTATCTAGAAATTTATAAAAAATAGAAAAACTATTTAAACCTAATATCTAAAAATTATTCTAGAAAAAAAATTTAAAATCTCTAAAGACATTCTAAAAATCTAAAAGAGAAGCTATTAAAACAATATGATATTCTAATATCTAAAAGCCCAATTAATTTCTAAAGAAAATCATAAAAAACTGAAATAATTTCTAAGTTAACCAATTAACAAAATAAACCCTAGGAAAATGCTAATAATTCCATAAGGAACAAAAACATCAATTAAATCGGCGAGCCAAACTACGAGAACGCAACGAGATAACTGGTAAAAATACGGACACCGAAATATCCTAAAAAACAACAGCAAAAGCTGAAAACACTGGGAAGAGCACAACTCCCAAAATAAATCTCCATACTCGAAATGACTTGAACTGCCTAAAACGTGAGAAGAGGCTGTAATCCCGATAAAGTCAATCTGACTGAAACAATGCAATGTATGCGATATGCGGATGCAAAATGCAAAATGAGTCGAAACATAAGCCAAATGCAAGAATTGGTTGGTCAAATTTTGGGGTGCACCAGCTGCCCCTATTCAAACGGCTTGGACCTGAAGGGTTGAGAAGCAAACGACTTTCAAACATTCAAAGGTAGAAGACGGTTGAATACTAAAGAACCTGGAAATTTGCCAACCTGCAGAAGTAAACTGCAAAAACTGCTTGGGGAACAAATATTCAGAAAACTGAATCCAGTTCTCACGGCAACAAACTGATCAATCATCTGACAAAGAACAGCTGATTTTACCATCAACCACCTGGGTGACGCCACAGGTGTTGAAGCAACACACTAGATCAACAACAATCAAACTTCAAAGATACGCCCTAATAAGTGGGCATCGAGCCACAAGACCACATCAAAATACCATCCTTGACTTTCCATCTCCGAAGGGAAGAACAAAGCACTACGCAAAGCGCGAACCAGGCATCCGAAGACCTGAATAAGCAACTCTGCAAGAAACATTTTCGACACTATGGGTATTTGCACTATGTAAAGCGCGAACTTGACATCTTTTTCCGAAGAACCAGGAGAAGCACTAAATAAAAGTGCTAATCTGGCATCCGAAGACTTGAACGAACAACTACACGGGACCAACTCCGTCAACACGGGTAATAACTCTGTCAACACAGGTTAACAACTCCGTCAACACGGGTAATAACTCCGTCACCACGGGTAATAACCCCGTCAACACGGGTAACAACTCCGTCAACACAGGTAACATCTCCGTCAACATGGGTAACATCTCCGTCAACACGGGTAACATCTCCGTCAACACGGGTAACATCTCCGTCAACACGGGTAACAACTCTAAAGGTTTAATCCACGAGATTTTTTTAACGCTGACGTAACAACAATCCGAGGAAAACTCTACCGGGGAAATTCATCGTCTAAAGATAGACCGGAAGAAAAAAAAACATACTCACATCATCTAAATACAGACGGAAAGACACCATCCCGAAGGTCCACATTGTCTAATGATAGACAGGAAGAAAAAACATACTCACATCGTCTAAAGACAGACGGAAAGACACCATCCCGAAGGAGAATAATATCCATACTCACATCGTCTAAAGATAGACGGAAAGGCACCATCCCGAAGGAGAACATTGTCTAATGATAGACAGGAAGAAAAACATACATGAAGGCTTACAATATCCACGCTCACATCGTCTAAAGATAGACGGAAAGACACCATCCCAAAGGAGAACAATATCCATACTCACATCGTCTAGAGATAGACGGAAAGAAAACTTGTCCGAAGAACCACATCGTCAGTGAGAACTAGCGGAAAGAAAACCATATATGAACTTCAACACCACCCATCAAATTTCAGAATCCTTTCGTCTATAGGAGTTGATGGAAAGAACAATATCCTTAAAGGGGCCACATTATCAATAAGAATTGACAGGAAGAAAACCACCTTCAAAAAGCCATGTCGTCAATAAGAATCAACAACCAGGAAAACCGAACATTCTTCAAAGAGCTTCGACGTCAATAAGAATCAACAGTCAGGAAAAAACCCCTCTTGAAATGTCATCTCATCCAATAACTAGAAAGAAAACCATATCTGAAAGATCGCCTTGAAACCTCACATCGTCTAAAGCTAGACGGAGAGAAAACCATACCCAAACTACTACTTGAGTAAAAAGTTCACAGATTGTGATTCCAGGTACTCAATGTTGGAAAAGACGTGTTACGCACTCGCTTGGGCTGCTAAACGCCTGAGACAGTATATGCTAAATCACACAACCATGTTGATTTCAAAGGTGGATCCGATTAAGTACGTCTTTAAAAAGCAAGAACTTTCGGGAAGGATTTTCAGGTGGCAGACGGTCTTGACAGAATACGATATTCAATACGTCTCCCAGAAGGCTATTAAGGGGAGTTTTTTGTCAGAGTATCTTGCAGAGCAACCGATTGATAAT
Source organism: Lathyrus sativus (assembly GCA_963859935.3). NCBI lineage: Eukaryota > Viridiplantae > Streptophyta > Magnoliopsida > Fabales > Fabaceae > Lathyrus > Lathyrus sativus. The sequence continues at coordinate 49,115,760 of OZ012739.1, forward strand.
TATCAGCTGATGAAATTTGAATTTCCCAATGAGGATATAATGTTCTTAAATATGAAAGACTGCGATGAACCACTACCTGAGGAAGGTCCTGAGAAAAGCTCCCAGTGGCAAATGATCTTTGACGGTGCTGTTAACTCCTATGGCAGCGAAATTGGGGCAATAATCACGACTCTCCATGGTTCTCATATACCATTCACTATCAGGTTGACATTTCCCTACACCAACAACGAAGCTGAGTATGAAGCATGTATCATGGGTACTGAAGAAGCGATTGATTTGAGAATAAAAAACCTTGATATCTATGGTGATTCAGCTTTAGTTGTTAATCAGATCAAAGGAGAGTGGGAGACTCGACAACCCAATCTGATTCCTTATATGAACTACGCAAGGAGGCTGTTTCCTTTCTTTGACCGGGTGGAGTTTCATCACGTGCCAAGAGCGGAGAATCAAATGGCAGACGCTCTGGTGACGTTATCCTCAATGTCCAAGGTGAACTACTGGAATGATGCTCCAAGAATAGTCATCTCACACCTTGATAAAACGACATTTGTATATGCAATAGAGGAAGCTTCTGATGGTAAGCCATGGTATTATGATATCCAGCATTTTCTCAAGAACCAAGAGTATCCGCCAGGGGCATCAACTCGGGATAAGAAGACCTTGGGAGGTTGTCTGGAAATTTCTATCTGAACCAAGATGGTATACTCTACCGGAGGAATTTTGACTTGGTACTATTGAGATGCATGGACGAGAAAGAAGTAGGTCAGCTTATGAAAGAGGTCCACGAAGGTGCCTTTGGCACGCACATCGGCGGGCATGCCATGTTTCAGAAATTGTTACGAGCAGGGTATTATTGGTTGACTATAGAGTTTGGTTGCTTCAAGTTTGCAAAGAAATGCCATAAATGCCAGATTTATGCTGATAAGATTCATGTGTCGCCGAGTCCTATAAACGTCATGGTGTCGCCTTGGCCCTTTTCCATGTGGGGCGTTGACATGATAGGCAAGATCAAGCCGACCGCATCCAACGGACATTGCTTCATCTTGGTAGCAATTGACTATTTTACCAAGTGGGTCGAAACAGCTTCCTATGCGAATGTCACCAAGCAAGTTGTAGCCCGGTTTATCAAGAAGGACATCATCTGTCGTTATGGAGTACCTGAAAGAATCATTACTGATAACGGTTCGAACTTGAATAACAAGACGATGAAGGAACTGTGCCAGATTTTCAAGATAGAGCATCACAACTCTTCTCCCTATCGTTCGAAGATGAATGGTGTTGTTGAAGCGGCCAACAAGAATATAAAAAAGATAGTGCAGAAGATGGTTGTAACCTATAAGGACTGGCATGAGATGTTTCCCTTTGCTTTGTATGGATATCGTACTACGGTGCGTACTTCAACTAGGGCAACTCCTTTCTCGCTAGTGTATGGTATGGAAGTTGTCCTACCATTGGAAGTCGAGATTCCTTCTTTGAGAGTTCTGGTTGACGTCAAGCTTGATGAGGCAGAATGGGTAAGAAACAGATTGAATCAGCTCAGCCTGATGGATGAGAAGAGGTTAGCGTCCATTGCATATGGTCGATTGTATTAGAGCAGGATGAAGAAAACTTTTGATAAGAAGGTGCGTCCTCAGAGCTTTCAGGAAGGTGAGTTGGTGATGAAGACGATTCTCCCTCCACAGACAGATCACAGGGGCAAATGGACTCCCAACTATGAAGGTCCATATGTCGTGCGAAAGGTTTTCTCCGGAGGAGCCTTGCTGTTATCAACCATTGATGGTGAAGATTTCACATCCGCTATGAACGCAAATGCAGTTAAAAAATACTTTGCTTAAAGAGACCCGCTGGAAAGAAAAAAGAATATCCAAGCAAAAATGGGGCATCCCGGCGAACCACAAAAAGATTGGGTTCGGGCAAAAGTTAGGGATAAAAAGAAAAGATGTAAATCTGCAAAGTTGAAAACCTGAAAAGGCGACTTTGGAAAAAATGGGTATCCGGTGAGTTGAAAACCCGAAAGGGCGATTCAGGCAAAAGTTAGGGATTTTGAAAAGCAAATGACTGCAGTCTGCGTATTGTCTTCAGAGTATAGTGGATTGAGGGAGGACCTGAGGGCCGTTCACCCAAATCAATCTCTTCAGAAGATGAAGCATCGGAGAAGCATCGAAGTCATGCGAGTCATAGATGGATCGATACATGGTGTTTGTCTGTGCTACATTACCGACATTTTGTATATTTCTGTGCATTTCTGTAAATTTTTGCACAACTTCCTCTTTTCAGGGGTTGCATCTGTTGTAAAATCTGCCTATTTACAGGTGTAATACCCCAAATTTGGCCCCGAGATTATTAGGTTCATTTCGCACGTCATCTCATTCACATTGCATTTAACTAATCACTAACGGGTTTGTGCAGTTGGCTGATTTTTTCAGGAAAATATCACGTGGTGTGCTCTATAGTTCACGAAGGGCAAAATGGTCATTTGTTTGTAGTTGGCCGTCAATTTATGAATTTTGAGCTGTGGTCAGGAGATTTGGGCCGTCTGATTGGTTTGATGTGAGTCAGGGCTGAGGTGCAGTTGGGAGCGTTTGATTGAGGATGATTTGGATCTGTTTCGAAATGAAAATTCAAGGTTGGACTGAAGTTGGCCGGAGATTTTGTTCATGTTGAGTTTAATCGAAAGGTGGGGTTTATTTTAGGAAAGTGGTTCGTTTGAGTCGCCTGAGAGATTAGTCAGAAGTCATGTCAGGATTGAGATTAATCAGTTGATTGGGAAGAATTAGGAATTAATAAAAAACAGTGGAAGTGCATTTCATTTTTTATTTTTATTTTCATTTTATGGGAAATCAATCTTCATTGTATTAATATCATTTTCATTTCATCTCAAGTCAAACTTGTCCCATCTAAAATTTTTATCATTTGCATTTAAATCATTTGGTTTTATTTATAAAAAAAAATTTGTAATTGTTGTTTTCATTTCCATTTTAAATATTTTGTTTCATTTTTATTTTAGTTTCTCAATTTATTTGCATATCTGAAAAAAATGAGTGAATAAATTGAAGGATTTTTATAATAATGGAATTACAAAAAATTATAAATGATTCAAATTACAAAAAAAATATATAAATAAAATTTACAAAAATATTTAATTACATCTTTGCATAAGAATAATAAATTCCTAATATTTATAAGTTTCTTCCGATATTCCTCGACTCTTCCTGACTTTTCCGACTAACGCTCTGAACCTGCAAATCAAAGCGAAAAAAAATAATCGGTTAGTTTGTTTTTTCGACACCCTTAGAGTAGCATCATCATCGGGTGTCAGGAGGGTAACGGATTACACCGAGGCAACCAGAGAGAGAGAGAGAGAGATAATAAAAAGTGCTTATTTGAAAAAGCAGGTTTGAGAAAAGCACTTCTGAAAAGCACTTATTGGAAAAGTGATTTTTCAGGAAAAGCGTTTTGCCCAAACTGGACCTTAACATTTTTCCAGAAAATTCATGCGGATCCAAGCCCAGCAAAACCACAATCCAACAAATCAACAACCAACAAGGCGTGAAGCTCGTAGCTAACGGCAAATCTGCAAAATCCTGCAAGTTAACGCAACCTTCAAGGTTGCAAAAACAAACAAAGTCAAACTCAACAGCTGCAACCAGTCAAAGCATCCGAAAAAATCGCAGAAAATATAGTAACCACCAAAATAAATCCAGCCCACAAGTAAACCACATATAAATTATCAAAAGGTTCAGATCCAAAACCCTAAGAAAAACGGCGGACTCAGAGAACCTCAAAGGGTCTTCGTCATCATCGCCGGAGGAGCGAGCAAACCCTTGAAAATGAACAAGTCGGCGGCGCAATCAAAAGGAAACGACACAGTTCTATAAGATCCACGAAGGATCTTCATCCTCATCATTGCCAGGTTTTCAGAAGAGTCGTGCAAGGTCTCATCATCATCAAACCCAGAAGAGGAAAAGAAGAACGGGTTCACGGCGGCGGAAGAACCCACGACAAGCCGGCGGCGGAACCTCCAAAGATTCAAACACCAGCTACAACCGCAAAGGACTCGGAGGAGAACGTCATCGACCATCCATAGTTTCAAACCCAAAGAAAAAGGGTGAGCCATTGATTTTTTGTGTGTTCGTTTTTTGATGTTTCAGGTTCGTAAAACGGAAGGGAAGAGGAAAATAGGGACATGTACGCGAAAGAAGGAAGAAAAGCTTCGAAGCACTCATGGAGGCCGACGCTCATGAGAAAAGCAAAAGATGGTCTCAAATGGAGAGAAGAAACCCTAAGGGTTTCAATGAAAAGAACTGCCCCTTCCTTGACTTGTTCCGCTTTTTAGTCGTTTTTGTTTTATTTAGTTTTTATTTATTTATTATATTATTTGTAGTGTATTATAAGTTAATACAATGTTTTCTAATTAATTAACACACATTTTTTATTAGTTAATAGAATTAACATTTTCATTAGTAAATCAAATGTTTTTTTAAATCCAACTCCATTTTAGAAAAAAAAACTTAAGAATTAATTTTTTTTATAACTTAAAATAATTTTTCTTAATTTAAACCTAAAAGTTAATTAAAACCCCACTTTAAAAATAGAAAAAAAATTTTGAAATAAAAATTAAAACATTTCTTAATCAAATTAAACCATTTTTTTAAAGTAAAACATAAGACAAAAATAAATTCTCTTTTAAAAATGCAAAATTAACGTTTTTTTTAAAGAAAAATTCCAAAAAAAAATAAAATCTTGATTTAGGTGTCTCAATGTCTGTCTAACCCTCGTCATTATCTCGTTCGCTTCAGCTTATTAATCTGCCCTTTGCTTGTGTTGTCACCTTTTGGTTTGTAATTTATGCGAGGTCGTCATCGCAATTTATTTATTTTTGCATTTTTTGGGATTTGTAACTTACGCGAGTGATCATCGCGACGCTTTTACTTTACTGCTTTCATTAGTTTCATGCTTTATTCATGCCATGTAATAATTCATCATCTGCTTATTTTTACCGTTTAAACACCCTCCAAAGGATTAGGTCTAATAGTTTGACCGCCGAGTCAATAGCCTTACCCTTTGACCATTTCAAAACCCTAATCGCCTAGGTGCCCCGCCGTGGACGAAAACACCCTTTACCCTAGCATTAGGTCAAAGAGTCGCCGTACTCTGTTTTAGGGTTTCCCGTCGTGGAACATTTAGTCAAACCTAATTTCAACTAACTATTTCAATGTAGAAATAGGAGTTTCAAAACTCCATGTAAGCGTTTCCCTAAGAAATGCTTACTCTCCATTGAAACCTTGACCACAGTCAAGAAGTTTCTAACATCCCTTTCGAGGGGAACTACGATTACTCTGATTCCATTCCCTATCCAAGATACGTAGGCACAAGATGCGAATCTTGCCGAGTAAACTTAGGACTAACCCTTAGGTTTTTCTTTTCACTTTTTAACCCTTAAGTCACTCTTAACCCTTAGCTCAGTATAAATAAAAGGTTCCTGTAGAGTACTACAGAAGTTTAGGGTGCTAGTATCTTCCCTAAGCTTAACCAACCCCTTACCTAGATCTCTCCCCGCATTGTTTACGATGCAAAATTAGGTTTTCCTTCTTTTGACATTTTCCTTCGGATAAATCAAAGATCGATTGTGAACTAAAGATTTGATTCCAATTAATTAATAATTTGATATCCTATTCTAACCGCAACAACAAGCCATTTGTCAGTAAAACATATACTATTTAGTAAATTGTTGTTCTCGCTTTGGCTTTACTATTTTGTTTGCGGAAAAAACGCCCGATGTTTTGATAAAACTTTGCATACATAAACTTTCAGGTTTTGCCACTAATCATTAAAACTTTGATTTATTTGGACAATGTCACAGATGATAACCGAGATAGTTTCCATTGTGCAGGATATCTTATTGTTTGTTCATGTGTAGGGCCGGTACCCTTGGACAGGTTTTTCAGAGGTGTATCCCCGGTAGGATCACCATCCCCACAGAAAGAAGGTGTGTAGTTGAGATTCATTCATGCCCGGCAGGTAGAGTTTACGCATCTAGTCTCAGTGGTCCTAATGCACCTTGTCCTTAGCAAGAGTCTATTTCCACAGGAAAGGATATGCAAGTTAAGTGCACGGTTGAGTTTATACTTATTCCAAGCAGTGATCTGTATACACTTATTCCTCAGCAGTTCAAGTTTGATTTGTTCGGCAGAATAAAGTCATTCTCAGAGGGTCGAGATTGATATCCCCTATGCAGGTCAAGTGTGTGCTTATCCCCAACAGATTATAGATATGCACTTACTCCCCAGAGAGTCAAGACTGGATTTCTTTCCACCAGGCAGGTGTGGAACTTTTTCCAAGCAGCGGAGCAAAGTTAGAATTTTGTTCCCCCACAGAGTCCAAATATGTTTTACTTTGTATCCCCTCAGAGTTTGATTGCTGACTCAATCCCCCAAGCAGAGGTTGATGTCGTTTCCCTTATTGCTTATTCCCCAGCGAAGTCGGCAAAGTATACCCTTCCTCAGTAGAGTAAATTTTTTCCCTGCAGGTTGGAATCGTTTCTGAGAAAGTTTATGGGTGCATCCCTAGCAGTTGGGATGTATTTTGATGTTGATCTCCCATTGAGTAATCCCCGGCAGGGTGGATTTGGATATCCTGTGGAGTGGGTTTATCCCCAGATGTCTGCTTTATACCTTAGAAGGTTTCAGTGTTCTAGAAGGCCATTCAGGGTTGCTTTCCCCGTTAGAGTGCAGGTTAATCTCAATGGTTGTTTATGGTTCCCTTGCAGGATCGTTGATTTCCCCAGTAGGTTGGTTTCGATTCCAACGGTTGGTTGTCTTTCCCCAGCCAGGTCATTTGTTCCCCCAAAAGAGTGGTATTCTGGAAGGCCATCCAGGGCGTTTCCCTCAGCAAGAGTTGATTTGATTCCCAGCCGAATGGATTATGTTCTCGTCGGAACAATGTTACCCAAAAAATTTCTTTTCCTGAAGGCCATCCAGGGCTTGTTGTTCCCAACTTAAGTCCAATCGTAATTGGCATATCCCATCTCTCCCTGACGGAGTTGGCCTGGTTTCTTCAGCATTTACTTTGCTGACTTGGTTCTGTTGCATGTTGCATCTGTGCATAACATCCTCAGAAACGCGTAGCATTTCCATTTCGTATGGAGCATTACGCCATGTTCAAACATATGCATTTGAAACATAAGCCAGGTTGTTACCTCTTTGTTTTCAGGTATATCTTCAGCAAATGGTTGATTTTACTTTACTCGCATGGTATTCAGACCCCGATAAATGATGTTATATCCCTTTAGCGCGCGGTATCCAGACCCGACATATTATTAGTTAATTTATTAGCCTGTGTGGTATCCAGACCACGACAGATCTTTTGATGGATGTGTTCATCCTATCATTTGTTCCCCAATAGAGTTGCTTGTTTAAGTTTCTCTTTTCCCAGCAGAGTTTTCTTTTAGATTGAATCGGTAGATTCTCTTCTCAACTTCGGGTTGAGCCGGCCTTCGGGCTCGATGCTCGCTTTTATTTAGCGAATGCCTACTGGTTAGCAGATGTTATCAACTTCGCGTTGATCCTGCCTTCGGGTTCGATGCCTGTTTTTATTTAACAGATGCTTGGAGACGATGTCAGATGTTCTTATCAACTACGTGTTGAGCCGGCCTTCGGGTTCGATGCCTGTTTTTTATTTAACAGATGCCTGCTGGTTAGCAGAGATTCTCAACTTCGTGTTGAGCCGACCTTCGGGTTCGATGCCTGTTTTGTTCAAACAGATGCTTAATGGTGATATCAGATGATCTTTCCGACTTAGTGTTGTTGCCTACGCGTTAGCAGATGTTTCTTCCGACTGCGTGTCGAGGCTTCTTTATTGGTAATCAGTTAGCTTGTTGTTGTTGCAACTATCAGATTCAGTTATTTCCGGAGATTTTTGTTCCCAATAACAGATTTGCGGTTCTATTTCTACGGTTGGAAAATTTCCGGGTTCTTTGGTATTCAACCGTCTTTTACCTTGACTGTTTGAAAGTCGTTCGCTTTTCACTCATTCAGGTCCAAGTCGCTTGAATAGGGGCAGCTATTGTACCCTAAAATTTGACCAACCTTTTTCCTTACTTGACTTATGTTTTAGCATTTTGCATTTGCATAACATTGTTTTTTACAGGGGGTCAAGAGAAGTGTGCCATTTAGGAGAAGAGTCTCAAAGTTTGCAAGCTCAAGGAAGAGTGTTTATCCAAGTTATCAAGTGATTACAATCATCAGGAAGTGGTCATAGCTCTTTGAAGGATTAGATAGATGTATGCTGCTTACCTCCTATCTTGGGGGTCAACGGAGGATCATCAAGGGTTCACAAGTTCATGGTTATGGATAAAAGATGTTTAAGAATCTCATTGAGTTCTTTGGAAGCCTTTGTGGAGCTCATCTAAACACTTATTTCACTTGCAAGAGGTCACAGTCTAAGGTTGTGCACCTATGGTTTCATCTGGTCAGCTCAAGGTCAATTGTGGACTTGAGGGAGCTTGAGACTTGATTTTAAGTCATTGGAGCTATGTGGAGTTATGTTGAGACATATAGGATGTCATTTCAAGTTCAAATAAAGAAGAATCAAGAGTTCAAGAAGTTACTAACTTAGGGTTTCAGAGGATCTCAGTGTAAAATCCCCTTCTTTAGTGCCTAACTTCAAGGACAGTTTACATCATGATGCAAGCTCAATCTCATTTTCTTGCAAACATGAAGCTTGTAGGGCATGTTCCAAGATTTCTTTTGAGTACTAGAACTCATCCATTGGGTTTATGGAACTCAAGTTATGATGCCATCAAGTAAGAGGTCTCAGATGAACATATTTTTTGGTCAACAAAAGTCAACTCACTTCCAAGGCACTTTTGACCTAGAATCAAGTTTCTTCTCAACTTGAAGTGAACATGAAAGTTTTTCCTCATGATCTTAGCTTTCCAAAAAGTCTTAGAAGTTCTTGATATCATTTGTGGGACTCATGTTATGGATCTTACAAGGGAAGGGTATTTTGGGAAAGTTTGATTATAGGTCATTTGCTACATAGATCATTTTCATGCACTTGTGTACTTCAAATGAACTTTCAAACAACATGAAAGTTGTTCCTAGAGACCTCTTTTACATCATGAAACTCAAGGATTGTGTGAATTATGGATGGTTGTGAACATTGGGTGGAAATTTCAAGTGAAAAATGAACTTTAAAATGTGATTTCAATTGAATACATTATAGGTTTACATGTCTTATTTTGATCCAATTCTCTTCAAGACACATTAATAAGTAAAATTCACAAATTGGTTTGGCACATGGGTGAGCAAAACACGTGAAATTCCAACTTACTTCACAAAGAAGTTTCATTTTGAAACTTACTAATTGGATCACATACAAAGCCCAAGTCCATTCCAATGTGAAATTCAACTCACCAGCTGCAAAACCAAGTGATTTTTATGAGTGTATACAAGTGTTTTCACGTGTGCATGAGTGGCTTCCATTTTGGGAATTTTTTCAAATTCATCTAAATAAGGCTTCATGGGCCTTCCAATTAATCAGATATCCAACATATATAAGTTCAAAACGAGCTTGAAGGTGAGAAAAACACTTAGAAGGGGGGTTGAATAAGGGTTTAGAAAATATTATGGCAATAAAAACAACACAATATCTTTATCCTGGTTCGTTGAACTCAACTAATCCAGTCCACCCTATCAAGGTGATTTGCCTTTCTCCACAAGGACTTAATCCACTATATTCAAACAGATTACAGTGTCAACCACTAAGAACAATTGTCTTAGTCTTCTCAAGAAATCCTGACCACAACTTGGTCTTCTTAAGGAACCTTTTACAAATTAATGTAAACTAAACAAGTGTTTAAGATGCTTCTAAAAAGCTATATCACAAACTATGATTTTTACACTTAGATTGAGAACGAATAAAAACTATTCAGCTTTGAGTAAGAAAGATTGTATGAGAGTTGTTGAATAATTTCAATGAGTTTTTCAATAGTTTGTTAACCTTGAAGAGATGTAGAAGACGTTATTTTATAATGCTGGAAGTCCAATGCTTGAAGACTGTGCAAGTAGAGTAGCTGTAGCCTTTTGTCTTCACATGACTTTTCTTTTCTCAGAAGTGGAATGTTTAGAGAAATGCCTTTTGCCTGAATCCTTGTGTCTATCACAAATAAGGAATAGTTCCGTTGGAGAGGATGTTGAGAATAGTACCAAGTCTATTCACGTGCTGACATCTTTTCAAACATGAACAACATCAGATCCTCTGATGTGCTTCTTGTTCTTCATATCAGATTCAATGATATCAGAGTTGCAGCAACAGTGCTTCAGCGTGAGTGATCTGATCAGAGTATAACTGTTTATCAGAGCCTCTGTACTTGCAACGTAAAGTACATTCAGAGTCTTCTAAAACAATGCTTTAAACTCTTCATATAAACTCTTCAGCTACGCTTCAGAGTCTTCTGCAGCTTCTGCTTCAGAGTCTCTTCTGGCAGCACTCAGAGTCTTTTGATGACTTGCTTCTGATGCTTCAGAGTTTTGCGTAACTTGCTTCTGATGCTTCAGAGTTTTGCGTAGAGTAATGTTCAAATGCATTTTTGCTTCCATAAGAATATTTAATTCAATACCTAGAACACAAAACACTTGAACAAAATTAGAGTATATATTTTCTTAATACAAAATTTCATTAGTGTTATCATCAAAACATAAAGATATATTGAACATCAATCTGTGTTCTAATAATCTCCCCCTTTTTGATGATGACAAAAACATAGGAAATTTTATTCAATAAAAGGATAAATATATAACTCCCCCTGAGATAAAGAATCTCCCCCTGAAATGAATACTCTAATAGAAGAAAATACTTCCCTTTTTGCATGAGTAAACTTTTCAGATTAAGAGCCTGATTAGAATCCTGGTTAGAATATTCTTTCCAGAATCAGAGCTTGATTTACTTTCCAGAATTAGAGCCTGGTAATAGCTTGATTTACTTTCCAGAATCAGAACCTGGTTTACTTTTACTGATCTTCTTTCTAGAATCAGAGCCTGGTTTACTTTTAGGATCAGAGTCTGGTAATCAGAACCTGGTCTGAATTAATATCTGGTTTGGGGATTCTCAGGGTAACTTCAATGAATTTTGTTAGATAAACTCATTAGTTCTGAAACACAAAATATTCATGTTAAATATAATTTATCATGTCTGAATTTCATTTTAGTAACTGTTTATTTTTGAACAATCAGAATTTCTTTTTCTCCCCCTTTTTGTCATATCAAAAAGAAAACTTTTAAAGACAAATAAAAGGTTAACAGAAGAAAACAGTATAAAGCTGATAACATCAACAGAAGTAAAATAAATAATCAAACAGACAAATTCATCCATAGATAGTAAAAGTACATTCAGAATAAAACATGATTTAGAGAAAGCAGAGACAGAACAAAATAACACTTAAAGTGCACAAACATAAGAACTAAGATAAGCGTGATGCAAGAAGTTTAAGGATGTGGGTCATCTCAGAAGTAGATTCCTCTTGCTTAGCCATCCATTTCTGTATGTTGTTTGTTTTCTCATCTTGTTTTGCCATCCAAGATTTAATTTCAGATTGATCAACTTCCAGCACAACAATCTTGTCTTCTAGGTTTGGATTCTTTTTCTTAACTTCAGAAGAAGTAGTAGGAGCAGATTCAGATGCAGGAGTAGGAGCAGAGTCAATGACCATTACAGATGCAGATTCTGGAGGCACAGATTCAGATGGTTGGTCTACAATCATCAGAGCTAATGGATTGGTTTCCAGAGTGACTTCAGGAGCAGATTCTTCGATAGTCTCAGAAGTAGCAGTTACTCTAGAAGTTGAAGGTGCAATGTTGGAGATTTGTTCACATTCTATAGCGTATGTCTGACAACTTCAGCATTAACCTCTGGAACAGTCCTCTGAGAATCTGGCACAGGGAAAGTAAAACTCTGATATTCTGTGTCATGAGAAGATGAATCTCTGTCTCTGGCAATGGGATGCTTTTCAACAGGAATCGGCACAGGGTGAGCTTGAGCAACATTGTTCACTGGAGTCTTCTGAATACCGGCCTCTCCTCTAGTCATAGCTGACATGGCTTCTACGAGCTGACTCAACTGATTCTTCATCAATTCAAACTTTTCCCTCGTAACAACCAAGTTCTGCTCTCCTGAGTTCATGATCCTTCTAGAAGCTAACTCAAGTCCAATACGAATGTCGAAAAAACTACTGATGAAGTAGAAAAAAGACGGGTAAGCTCCCTGTTCCGGCTGAGGATGGATATGCAAAAATGAAATGCAAATGCAAACAAAAATGCAAAATGCTAACAAAACACACAAGGGATCAAGGATGTTGTGCTGCTGACCGAGGAAGATCAAAGCTCTGCTTCAGCAAGAACATAGCACTGCAACGATAGAAACCAACTGATACCAATAATCCAGATTCAAACTGTAGAGAAAATCGGGTAATCTGAAGGTAAAAGTTTCATGCACAACCCCAATCCCACTCACAGGTATGGACCTATTCACTGATACGGTATGGCATCCTATGCGTTTGTCAGCGTCACAGACTTTCAAAAAATGATGATACGTTCACCATTTCTGGTTTGGAATCATCATCTCCTGAAGAGGCCTCACTTAGCTGACTCACAATTGATCGGTTCCCAGAGTCGACAATCCTCAAATCCAAAATTCCTTTGAGCCCAAAGGGCCAGAAAGAAAGTTGTCAAAGAGAATCTCGTCCGAGTGTGAATTTCATGGTGAACTAGTACGAGCAAAGCAAGCACATCCACCACTAATTTCCACTACTAAAGCTAGGTTTATACTCAAGCCTGGGTCTGGCTTTTCACTCAATGGAACTTCCCTCCCCACAGCACAATAGTAATGACATATGATGCGGAAAATAAATGCGGGAAAGTAAAATGTGAAAGTAAATAAAGCACATATGTACAGCACCCAAAGACAAACAAACAAGTGCTAGGATTGACTCACATAGGGAACCAGAGTCCCCAGCAGAGTCGCCAGCTGTCGAAACTGCGAAAAACAACCGGCGGAAAAAATAGAAGAGTCGCCACTTTTGTTATTTATCCCAAAAGGAAGGAAAGGAAACGATCGGAAAAACCTGACGGAAAAGGGAAAAGACAAGGTCATCGCAACCATGTCTGGATTTGGGAGTCGGTTACGCAAGGGGAAGGTATTAGCACCCCTCAAGTCCGTCGTATTCGACGGGATTCACGCAGTGTTGTTTATCTAAAAGTCTGTATTGAAACTATCTAGCTAAAGGCTTAGGGACAAAAGAAAAAGAAAAGAGAAGTGACTCGGCAGAGCATCGCCGCTCTGTGCCTACATACTCCCTCGTGTAATGGGAAAGTCTGAGTCAACGTAGTTCGACTAACTACGGCTAAAGAAGGGGGAAGGTTGCTCGCTAAGACATCGTGTCTTATGCCTACGTACTTTCATCTAGTATGAAAGATCAGAGCAAATATAGTTTGGGCTAAAAGGACCACAGGTTGGTTTAAAAGTTTTTAGGTCCGAGTAGGGTTACCAAGTAGTTCTAGCAGTTGCTGTATGCAGCTCGACCATTGGAGACTTAGGCATTACCGTTTGCGGTAGAATTAGAAGTTAACGACACTCTTTTTCTGAAAAGATTTTCCTAATTAGAATCCCGAAGGATGAAAAAGGTTTGAAGTGTTTTTGTGTTTTTTAGAGAAGAAGTGTTTTGAATTTGAGTGTTCATAATGTATGTTGTACTAAAGTCTAAAACCTAGGATCGAATGCGTCACATATCGTCCTAAGGACGTATACTAAACACTCTAGGCAATTGAGAGGTAGCCACTCAATCACCATTTCCCAAGTATAAGGCTCATGGCACAACATTCATTATCTTTATTAAGTGGATTGAAGTTGTTTGAAGATGAGAAGAGAAAGGGACACTAATGGGAGACTAATCAATCCTAAAAGTTGTCATGCAAAGTGGACTTAAAGTTGAGTTCAAACGGAACTACCTAATGTTATCATGCATAGTTAGGCACCTAATGTCTATCATAACCTCAAGAGGTTAGAGAACTTATGGGGAGCATGGCAAAGAAAAGCAAAAGAAGAAGAAGAAAAGAAAGCATATGCAAATGAAAATGCACATATAAGATGCACAAATAGAATGAAAGTGGGAGGAAAATGGTGTGAGGCAGTAGCCTCCACAAGCTCATCTCAACCAAGCATGCATATGGAAATGCAAGAAAAGAAAAGAAGAAGAGCACAATAAGAAACCAACCAAATAAGAACAAATCACACAAAGATGCACCAAAAGTGGGATGAAAAGACCCAAGTCAAACAACATCAACCACACCAACAAAACTAAACCAAATGAAAGGTAAAAAAAACCCAAAGCCAAGTGAGGATGGGAGACCAAATGAGGGCAGCAAGGACCTTGATCGATGGTTTTTACACGTTATTTTACAGTTTATTTCAGTTAATCATTTGTTTTGTCTTGTTGCATTTTAGTTGTTTTTATCACATTTTACGCGTCGATTTGGTATTTTTACTGTTTCTAGGTTCAGGTATACAATAAAGGAGAAGCAGAGCGAAAATTGGGAAAAAATGGCAAGATTTCGGAAGAGTTTTGTTGTGAAATCTTTTGCAGTCTGCACGAAAACGATCATAACTGGAGTTCCGGGAATCCGTTTGAGGCGTTCTAAAAACTGCCGGAAAGCTAAGAGAGAGAGCTACGACTTTTGTGTTGGAGTCGAAATCAGATTCGAAACAGGGGTGCAACACGGGTGCCCGTGTTGTGTGACACGACCCGTGTTGCAGGATTTGCTCAGAAAAGGCGATTTTTGGAGAAAAAACAGTGGCATAACACGGGTGCCCGTGTTGTGTGACACGGCCCGTGTTGTGACACCTGAGACTTGCAAATTTCACACGAAAAATCTTTCAGAAAGCCAACACGGGCGCCCGTGTTGCCTGACACGGTCCGTGTTGCAGGAAGTGCTTTTTTCCCCTATTTTTCTTGTATTTTTGACTCTTGTGATCCCCGAGGGTATTGTGGGTATTTCCCTAGTGATTAGTTTGAATTGAGACTATTTGATACGTGTTTGGAGAAAGAATAAGGATTGGACTTTTGAACGGAAAAGAGATTTTGACGATAAAGATTGAAGCGATCAAGGATTTGGGAACGAAAGATGCTCATGAGCGGAAGCGATTGAAGATCAAAGCAACCAATTCTCTTGTAATGTTAAATTTTATTGTTGATTTTATCTTTATTATTATGAGTAGCTAAACCCCCCAATGCTAGGGGGTGTCCCTGAATTGACTCTGTAATAACCTTGTTTCCTTTGAATAATGGATTTCACTACTTTCTAATCATCGTGGTTATTGTATAATTTTCTTATGGCTTTTCTTATTTGACAAATAAGGATTTGTTTTACGGTTAACCTTAGGTTTGGAAAAACGATCGTTAATGCGTTTATACGATAATACTATAGTAGATATTGCCTAGGAATGGGGATACCCTATAGTAACCGTAATGTTTTAGATAAAATATGTTGCTTGGGATTGTTCCTATACCGCCAAGGAATTGGGGCATAGGAAGAATACCAAAGGGTTTTCTACTAAGGAATTAGAGTAAACTAATCTTTAAAACCGGTAACGATTGAATTGAGCAGTGATTTCTGAAAAATAAGGATTAAGGTTATTACAAGGTTTTTTCATACACCATACTCTTGCATGCTTCTCATAACTGTCTAAACCTTTATTTTACTGCTTTTGCCTTTTGGCCTTTAAAATTGTAAGAAACAAACCAAAACCCTATGACTTTTTGTTCAATTGTATTATTTTAGAACTTGTGTTCATACGCAGTCCGCGAGATCGATATTCGGGGAATTTCCCCTTATTACTACATCGGTACAATTAGTACACTTGCTAATTTACCGGTCAAGTTTTTGGCGCCGTTGCCGGGGACTGCCAGAATATAAGTTTAATTCTAAGTCAATTGAAATTTTGTTGCTCTGCGACCAAAATTTTATTTTCAGTTTTTAATTTTAATTTTTATTAGTTTTGATTTGTTACTACTAATCTAAGTCTAACACTTTCATGCGAGGAGATCCCTCAGCTAATTTTTCTTTGGACGCAGAAATTGAAAGGACTCTACGCGAAAGACGTAGGCAAGCTACACTATTAGTTTCAGAAGAGGAAAAAGTTTCTGTTCATTCAGATTCAGGTTCAGAATCAGAAAGAGATACTGAAGCTATGGCGGATCTCCCACCAGCGGAGAGACTTTTGGGAGACTATGGAGGGGCAAATGCTCAACCAAACCGGATGACCATTGTGAATCAACCAGTGAATGTCGCAAAGTTCCAGCTGCATCCGAGCACAATCACTCACCTTGAGAGGAGACCTTTCACCGGAAAGGTTAGCGAAGACGCAAATAAGCATCTACAGAGATTTTTGACGATGAGCACTACTCTAAAGATTGAAGGACACACAGATGAAGCTAAAAGGTTAAGAATGTTCCCGTTCACTTTATCTGAAGAAGCTGAAGAATGGTTTTACTCCTTACCAGCCGGAAGTATTACTACGTGGGAAGAAATGGAAAAAGCCTTTCTGAATGAGTATTTTCCTGCCTCTGTGTATATTCGCAAATGATATGATATTATGAATTTTAAACAGAGGGAGGGAGAATCACTCGGGGACTCGTATAAAAGGTTCAAACGGTTATTGGTTGCATGTCCTACTCACAATCTAGATCAAACTGAATAGATGCAGATGTTTGTGAATAGTCTTAAGATGAAGACTAAGCAGCTAATCGATACAGCAGCCGGTGGTTCATCCAACTTTACAACAGCCACTGGAATCAGAAAAATTATTGAAGCTATCGCTGCAAATGAACATCTGGAATTATATGACCGGAGTGTGAGTAATCCGGAAGAAACAGTTGACTTGAAGTTGGCCGCACAAGTTGTGAAAATGGAAGATCGAATCAAGGCTGAAGTGGAAAGAAGGCTTAAAGGGATGAAGGTGAGTACTGAAACTGTAGCTCAAGTTCAACCTGTCAAAGTTATTAGTTGTGAGATTTGTAATGGTCCCCATTATACTGTGCATTGTCTTGCGACTACTCAACAAGTTGAAGAGATAAAAGTTTTAAGGCAGAACAATCCGTATTCTCAGACCTATAATCCAGGATGGAAGAATCATCCTAATTTTTCATGGAAAGACCAAAACCAACCTCCATATCAACAACAACAACAACAACGGTCCCCTCAAAAAGCAAAATGGGAGTTAGCTATTGAAAGAATGGCAGCTCAAAGTATGCAATTCCAAGAAGAAACCCGAAACATTCAAAGGAACATCACAGCTTCCATCAAAAACCTTGAGTCGCAGATGGGACAGATAACCCAACACCTCTCAACACACGCTCAAGGAACCCTCTCGAGCGCGACAGTACCGAATTCGAAAAATCAAGAGAGTATTAATGCTGTCAAAACAAGAAATCAGAAAGCGATAGAAGAGGAGAAAACAAAGGGGGAAGAATGTATAGAGGTGGAACTTGAGGTAAGAAAAAAAATAAAAGAACTAGAAGAAGTTGTACTAACTGAAAAGTCAACTGGAGAGAAAAAGAAAGAGGAGGTCAAACCAAAAATCAAATTACCATTCCCTCAAAGAGTTACAAAGAAGGATCAGAACGAGAAAGACTTCGGAAAGTTCAGTGCAATGTTCAACAAATTGGAAATCAACATGCCCTTCTTTGAAGCACTTGAGCAAATGCCTTTGTACAAGAAGTTCATGAAAGAGGTTATAGGTAAAAAGAGACCAATGGGTGAAGAATCGAAGACCACAACTGAGCAATGCAAGGAAATAACACAAGAAAGGAAAACACCAATCAAGATGAAGGATCCTGGACCAGTTGTAATTCCATGTACTATAAAGGATCAAACTTTTAAGAAAGTCCTGATCGATTCAGGTGCTAGTGTGAGTCTCATGCCGTAATCAATTTTCAAAAAGCTGGATATTGGAAAAGTGAGCGATACAGGAACAAGCTTGAAGTTTGCTGACCACACAACTAAGATGGCATATGGGCTAGCAGAGGATGTTTTAGTGACAATCGATAACTTCACTTACCCAGTTGATTTTCAAATCATGGATATACCCGAGGATGAAGAAACTTCGATCATACTTGGCCGGCCGTTCTTGCTTACTAGTCGGTGCAATATTAATGTGGAAAAAGGTACGCTCACTTTGAAATTTTTTGATGAGGAAATCACTTTAAAAACTCAAGAGGGTCGAAAGAAAGGTAAGGAGAAAGATGTCAAACCTTTAGTTGGGAAGATTAACACAACTAAGAAGGGAGAACAATCAAAACCATTTCAAGTTGCTCTTATCTCTGAACCGGCACAATATTCTGTTGCGAAGAAGTCGAGCAATAGAGTTTGGAAGTTGAAGTACCCCCCATAATAACGAGGAGTCGATCGTCGAGCCATGCGACGTTAAACGAAGCGCTGCGTGGGAGGCAACCCATGATTTTATGAATTGATGTTGTTTCTTTTGTTGTTATTGTTTTTGCAGGAATAAACGAGATTTTACAAGGGAAAACGTGGAAGCAGCAAAGAGGTACTGCATTACCTGTCGACCCCTCTGTGAGGATCTCTGTGAGTACACCTCTTCTTCTCTTAATTCTTGAACATTGAGACAATGTTTAGTTCAAGTTTGGGGGAGGTTTTACCGTTTTGAATTGTCTATTTAAACACCTTTTTATTTTTAAGTTCGGTAAAAATCACATCGAATTCGCCCATATGGAGATCATAAATTTTTTTCTTGTGATTAGTAGGTGTGTAAGGTAGTCAAGAAAGTATTTAGAGTTCAAGGGAAGTGGAGTTTGAACTAAGGAACTTGGGAAAGTTTGGAAATTGAGGTATAACTTGAACACCCTAGGTTCCCTAGAGTAAGGAAACAAGTCCAACGTGTAGATTTGTGCCATAGTACTTGGATTTGAAAAGTATACCCCGATTAGTTCATTGTGATAGTCCTGCATAATAAATAAAAATTTGTTTTGAGAAGGATGTGTGGCAACAAAAAAAAAAGAGTTGAATAATGACGGTAAAGACAACCTGTCCTTCTAAGTTGGGTAACCCTCACCCGGTTATTTAGCCTAACGGCGGTTGAATCTCTATAGTCGTCCCAAAGTGGACTAATAAACGCATGTGAGCGAGAAAAAGAATAAAGGTGCCACAGAAAAAAATCTCGAGCAAATGTGCATGCCTTAATCTGATTATCCGAATGAAAGGGGTAGAAAATCGAAGAAAAGACTTAAGCCTAAAGCATAGTTGGAGAGGTGGCCGAAAGGGAGATTTAGGTCCGTAAGTTTACTGCGGTATGTGTTTATGTAATGCCTTCGTTAACGGATGAGTACCGAAAGAGCTGATTTAAGCCGATCGGAACTAAGACTCACGTATGAGTATCGACACGCCTTACACCCTGAACCCTTCACTTGATGTACTATTTGACTTGAAAATTATTTATCCAAGTTTTTTGCTTGAGGTCAAGCAATGGTTTAAGTTTGGGGGAGTTTGATCGATGGTTTTTACACATTATTTTACAGTTTATTTCAGTTAATCATTTGTTTTGTCTTGTCGCATTTTAGTTGTTTTTATCACATTTTACGCGTCGATTTGGTATTTTTACTGTTTCTAGATTCAGGTATACAATAAAGGAGAAGCAGAGCGAAAACTGGGAAAAAATGGCAAGATTTCGGAAGAGTTTTGTTGTGAAATCTTTAGCAGTCTGCACGAAAACGATCATAACTGGAGTTCTGGGAATCCGTTTGAGGCGTTCTAAAAACCGCCGGAAAGCTAAGAGAGAGAGCTACGACTTTCGTGTTGGAGTTGAAGTCAGATTCGAAACAGGGGTGCAACGCGGGTGCCCGTGTTGTGTGACACGACCCGTGTTGCAGGATTTGCTCAGAAAAGGCGATTTTTGGAGAAAAAACAGTGGCATAACACGGGTGCCCGTGTTGTGTGACACGGCTCGTGTTGTGACACCTGGGACTTGCAAATTTCACACGAAAAATCTTTCAGGAAGCCAACACGGGCGCCCGTGTTGCCTGACACGGCCCGTGTTGCAGGAAGCGCTTTTTCCCCTATTTTTCTTGTATTTTTGACTCTTGTGATCCCCGAGGGTATTGTGGGTATTTCCCTAGTGATTAGTTTGAATTGAGACTATTTGATACGTGTTTGGAGAAAGAATAAGGATTGGACTTTTGAACGGAAAAGAGATTTTGACGATAAAGATTGAAGCGATCAAGGATTTGGGAACGGAAGATGCTCATGAGCGGAAGCGATTAAAGATCAAAGCAACCAATTCTCTTGTAATGTTAAATTTTATTGTTGATTTTATCTTTATTATTATGAGTAGCTAAACCCCCCAATGCTAGGGGGTGTCCCTGAATTGACTCTGTAATAACCTTGTTTCCTTTGAATAATGGATTTCACTACTTTCTAATCATCGTGGTTATTGTATAATTTTCTTATGGCTTTTCTTATTTGACAAATAAGGATTTGTTTTACGGTTAACCTTAGGTTTGGAAAAACGATCGTTAACGCGTTTATACGATAATACTATAGTAGATATTGCCTAGGAATGGGGATACCCTATAGTAACCGTAATATTATGTTGCTTGGGATTGTTCCTATACCGCCAAGGAATTGGGGCATAGGAAGAATACCAAAGGGTTTTCTACTAAGGAATTAGAGTCAACTAATCTTTAAATCCGGTAACGATTGAATTGAGTAGTGATTTCTGAAAAATAAGGATTAAGGTTATTACAAGGTTTTTTCATACACCATACTCTAACATGCTTCTCATAACTGTCTAAACCTTTATTTTACTGCTTTTTCCTTTTGGCCTTTAAAATTGTAAGAAACAAACCAAAACCCCTATGACTTTTTGTTCAATTGTATTATTTTAGAACTTGTGTTCATACGCAGTCCGCGAGATCGATATTCGGGGAATTTCCCCTTATTACTACATCGGTACAATTAGTACACTTGCTAATTTACCGGTCAAGTTTTTGCATAATAGGTACTCAACCATAAGCATCACTAATCAAAAGCAAAGAAGCACCAAAAGTGTCCTCAAGGATTCATCATTCTAGGTATGCTTCAAATACCTCCAAAGGAGGGACCAAGCCACCTTAAATGACACTCCATAGTCATTGGAAAGAAGGTAAAGATGAAGAGGAAAGCTCAAAAGCAAAAGCAAAGCATACCAAAAGGAAATGCAAACCAAAACATAAGAGGATGCAAGCATACTTCATATTGAAACCCTAATTGAAAGCTCAAAAGAAAACAAAAAAAAGAACAAGGAAGAAACAATATCATGACCTAAAATTGAACAAACATCATCCTTAATATGTTAGCAACATGAAACAAAAGGCATTGAGAGCTCAAAGGATCCAAAAATGTCATATCCAAGTCAAACTAGGTCAAGGTACATGTATGAACCTCCCTTGGAGGTAACTTGACTTACAAGTTACCTTAAAAATAGGAAAATGGTTCAAAAATAATCAAATAAAATGTACAAGGTACCTAAACAAGTTGCCAAACAGAGGCCAAAAGCTCAACTCAAATATCCCCTCAAAGCACCACCAAAAGAAAATAACATTCAAGATGTACCACTTTGAAATGGGAGAATCGAGGGTCAAAAGAGAAGCCACCAAAGTCAATCCTAAAGTCAACCAACCAGGGGCAAAATGATCCTAAAAAATTGTTCAACTCATCATGGATATGAGGATCAATTTTCATTCATTGGACCCAAAGGAAATGAAAGAAACAAATCAAAGAACAAACAATGTCACAATTTAATCCACTTAAAACAATTCCAATGTTCAATCCTTTTTTAAATTGAAAATAAAACCCAAAAATAAAATAAAAATATCCTAAAAATAAAGGACATCTCAAAGTCTCAAAAAAATATTTTTGTGGAATTTTAGGAAAATCGGAGCTATTTTAAATTATTTAAATCCAAAACAGAATTAAAACAAAATAAAAAATGAAATAAAAAAGAAATAATTAAGTCAGTGGTGCCAATAGCAAGGAGATTCAGTTTAAAAATAGAATGGGCCCAGCAGCGGTAGTGCGCGTAGCAATACAAGGCCCGAGTCTAATTCACAATTAAATGAAAATCTGATTATCATGTGCGCCAAGTCAAATGAAGACCACCATAGGTCTTAATCTAGCGCGTTGGTTCAATTAGTATTCAGATCCTACGTCCTACACACAGCCACGTACGCAAAACCCTAGTCAACCTAATAAGATCAAATCTCACACGTGGGTTTAACCTACCAAGTCCACACAGTCAGCCAGATCTAACGGTCAGAGGATCATCTTCCTCAATTCAAACCTGAGATGGAGGGAAGCTTGCAGTGGTGGCCGGAGAAGACTTTGGTCGTCTTCTCCGGTGAGGGGAACAGTACCTCTGTCATCAATCATCACATAACTCCATAAAATTGGTACCAAACAACTCGTCTCACTATGCTGATCAAGATTCCAACATCAAAACTCGTTTTCAACCAAAAAATCACCCAAACCGAAGCCATCTAGTTCTTGTGCTATGTTCACAACCATCACCAAATCCAGATTTTTTTACACTAATCAAATCCTCATGTTATGTACGTTCTTAATTCATGATTGAATTTAAATTTCAGTGGAAGAATAAGCCAGATAAAAAGCCACAAGTTTAAAGCTCAAACCATAAAATGTAATGAACAGCAAAAAATATGCACCAGAAATGATCTACATAGTTCATAGATTACAAATGTACAACAATGGCGTGCTAATTCAACATGAATTGTGAGAATTTTGGAAAAGTAATTTACCTAGTGGAGAGCCTCCACTAGGCCTTCAAACGTGTCGAATTCTTGATGATTTTGATCCAGAAACAATCAACGATCCTTCCTAGAGATGTTTGCAAGCTTGATTTGCCTTGAATCTTGATAAATCTCCAAATTCAAATTTCACATTTTCTCCATTTTTTCCACGAGTTTTTGAGCAATTCCCCTCCAAATTCCATTCTGAAGCTTTGTACATGTTCAAAAGTTTATATATGATGGATCTTGATTGCTTTGGAGCCCAATTTCAGTCCCTAAGAGCCCAATTGAAATCCAACTTTTCTTCACTTTTTGCTTTGTAAAACTGCACGAAAATGGCTTGCAATCAACTCCAATATGATTCATTTTGCTTGCTGAGACTTCAACCTGATCATGTGGACACAAATCATCCCTTGAATTGATCCAAAGGTTGATATTTGATTATCACTTTTTCACTTGAAAGTGCCATTGCAAAACTCATGAAAATGGTACCAAAATGAAAATCCAAGATAGGCATCATGTTTACTACATCTTTGTGAGTCAAAAAATGCATAAACATGTCTTGTTTTGGTTAGAAATGAATTAATTTGATTTTCCCCTTTTAAGACTTTTCCTTGAAAATTCTCATATCAATTCTCTATTCCAAGCGAAATCCACGACTTCTTAAGGTTTTATTGAGCAAATGACACCATTTGGAGCAAGTTTCATGTTGGAAAAATCTCTATTTGAGGTGTGCAAGTTGGTGAAATGGACTTATAATCTCACTTTCCCAAAATACCCTTGACTTGCAAGTCTCATAACTTGAGTTTTACAAATCAGATGAAAGACTTCTAGTACTCTTTGGAAACCTAAGACCATGAACTACAACTTTCATGTTCATCTTAAGTTGAGGAGAAACATCCTTCTAGGTCAAAAATGGATTGGAAGTTGGTTGACTTTTGTTGACCAAAATCACATTCATCTGATGACCTGTAACTTGTCTGCATCATAACTTGAGTTCTATAAATCCAATCAAGGACTTCTAGTACTCAAAAGAAATCTAAGAACACGCTTTACAAGTTTCATGTTGGTCAAAAGTTGAGATGAGACTTGTATCGTGAGATAGGTGGTCTTGAAGTTGGGCACTAAACAGGGGATTTTACACTAAGAACCCTAATTTAGTAACTTCTCACACTCTTGATCCTTGATGAAATGATCTTGAAATGATATCTCATGTATCTTAACACAATATTCCATGACCATAGAGACTTGGAATTGAGTTTTAAACTCCTTAAATTTCACAATTGATTGAGGATTTACCAGATGAAAACCCTAGATGCAACATTCTTGACTGTGGCTTCTTTCACATCACACAACAACTTGAATAAGCTCCAAATGGCTCTCAAAGCACTCAATGAGCTATCTCAACATCTTATATCCATAATCATGCATTCAAAATCCTCTGATGCTCTTTAATTGGCCTCCAAGTTAGGAGCTGACCCACATATATCCATCAATCCTTTCACAAGACTTTGACCACCTCCAGATGCCCTAATGACCATCCAAACTTGAGTAACCCCCCTTGCTTAGGCTCAACATTCTGAGTAGACTCCTCTTGCTATGCACAACCTCTTGATCCCCTGTTTAATGAAAAATGCTATGCAATGCAAATGTTGGAAAGAAATGAAATGAAACAAAAGCCAAGTTAAGAAAAGGTTGGGCAAATTTTGGGGTGCAACAACTGCCCCTATTCAAACGACTTGGACCTGAATAGACGAAAAGAGAAAGGCTTTTAAACAATCAAGGTAAAAGACGATTGAATACCAAAGAACCCGAAAATTTGCCAACCGCAGAAATAAACTGCAACACTCTGATTAGGGAACAAATATCCAGAAAAACTGAACGCAGACAGTTGCAACGGCACCTGGCTGACTGATCATCCAATAAAGAACACCTGCCATTGCTGTCAGTCATCTGTGTAACGCCACAGACATCAGAACCAAAGGCTAGATCAACATGCAGTTGGTAGCTTCACCTCAGGAAGAGAATAATACTCACATTGTCTAAAAGTAGACGAAAAGACTCCAAATACTCACATCGTCTAAAAGTAGACGGAAAGTCGCTGCTGAAAGCTGGATCAACATGCACTTGATCTCTTCACATTGTCTAAGGATATACAGCAAGAAAACCAATACTCACGTCGTCTAATGGTAGACGGGAAAACTTTAAATACGTTTACGCTATCAACGGATAGACAGAAACAAGAACAATACTCACGTCGTCTAATGGTAGACGGGAAGGCTCCAAATACTCACATCATCTAAAAGTAGACAGAAAGTCACTACTGAAAGCTAGATCAACATACACTTGATCTCTTCACATTGTCTAAGGATATACAGCAAGAAAACCAATACTCACGTCGTCTAATGGTAGACGAGAAGACACCAAACACTTCCACGCTGTCCACGGATAGACGGAAAAAATACTCACATCGTCTAATGGTAGACGGAAAGACACCCAAAACCGCACTTCAAAACCGTTCTTCGAATTGCAAAATTATTTTGTCCATAAGAGTTGATGGAAAGAAAACATCTTCAAAGAGTCACATCGTCAATAGGAATTGCCAGAAAGAAAACCATTTTCAAAAAGCCATGTCGTCAATAGGAATTGCCAACAAGGGAAACCAATCATTTATCAACATGTCAACATTAGTACAACGTTGTAAGAGGAATCCTTTTGGGAGTCAATTTCAATGCGATCTTTACCGAAGTATCCTTTCGAAACAAACCTGCTTCAATTAGGACTTTTTCAGGTTGTAACTTGGTCAGGTTCACGGTTTACAAGGAAAAGATAAAGGCTCAAAGTTTATTGTAACCCACCCATTCTCCGTGATATTCTCCAATCCTATGCTCAGCTAATTCGACACTAGCGCTCACCTTTCAAAGGTTGAATGACAGGAGTGATGGTTCGGGAAACCACAAGTTTTCGGAGTGACAATCACTCGCTTTTCATTTTTTGGCACCTGTAGTCACACGACTTGTTTTTCACCATTCTTTTTCGATTTCCCTATTTTTGCTTGGACTGGCTCTTTTGAGCTTCTTTTGATTTCAAAGTCCAGCGGGATGCCCTAATTTTTTTCCTAAGTCACTTTTTTCACGATTCGACTTAGCGGGCTTTGTTCTCTTTTTTTCTTTAAATTCTTTTTCTTTTCTAGCAAATCGTGTGACACTAGCTTGTCTGACTCTTTTGGGAATAACATGACTATTTCACTCCTTATCGGCAAGGTTTAACCACTGTGGTTCTTTAGGCACGACTTATACAGGTGTGATTTATCCTCGAACGGGAACAACTCCTATTGCAATTTGGATGTTTGGTCAAAATTAGCTGACACCTACCCCGCCCCAGGTTGAGATTGAGGATTTTTCATTTTCAGAAAGAAAATCCTACAACTAGGCTCAAAGGGGTTGACAAGGGATTATCATCCTTATATCTCCGGTGTTTGGGAATTTGAAATAATGCCTGTACATCATCAACAAGTTTTATTTCAAAAGCATACAATCGGAAGCTTGCGCATCTTTAAACTTCGTCATCCTCCCCGGATTCTGCTTAAACAAGCGTATAACATCTGTAAAAAGCAATTAGTGAACAAGAATGGATTAAATCAAAACATGCATATTCATTTCATTAATATCAATCAATGGAAACAACAAGTTTTACAAACGAGATTGCACTTTAAACAGGAAAGGAAATTACAAACATAAAGAAATAACAGGATAAAATGAAAATTGCCCGCTTCTGGGAACTGGGCTTTCACGCTGATTTGCCGCTGAACCAGCCATCTTCAAAGTTGCTTATTGAAACCATTCTGATGCCTTTTTGAACCTTTGTCGTCGGTGAATTCTTTCATGACGCAAACTGCTGAACCCACATGGCAGAATTTGTTGATCCGGATACCCTGAGGTGTGACCGAGAACATATTAGAGTTCAACAGGTTCTGAATCTGGCTTTTAAGCACCTTGCAGTTGTCGGTTGAATACCCCTGCGCCCCAATATGGTACTCACAGCGGGCTTTGACATTAAAACCTGGCAGATATGGAGGAATCACTGCATCGATCTTCTTTGGCACTATCAATCCCCCTCTGATCAAATCTGGCAGCATCTGACTGTACGACATGGGCAACCGAGCGAACTGCCTTTCTGGCTTCTTTGGTCTTTGCCTGACGCGCAAACTCGAGCTATAACTATAAGGCTGTTGATTCTGGAGAGAAACTGATGTCTGTTGTAAAGACTGGATGGGTCGTTGACCCTGAACAGTTGAAACACTCGGGGGTTGAGTCTGAATTATCAGGGACTCCTTTTGTTCAGGTGCTTTCATCCTTAAACTTGATCCAGGAACAGGCAGCAACTGTGGGCAGGGGGATTCTGACACCAAAGATTGTAGGATATACTCTTGACCTACTGCAGCTTTAGGAATGGGAATAGGAGTATCCATCT
Organism: Lathyrus sativus; assembly: GCA_963859935.3. Classification (NCBI taxonomy): domain Eukaryota; kingdom Viridiplantae; phylum Streptophyta; class Magnoliopsida; order Fabales; family Fabaceae; genus Lathyrus; species Lathyrus sativus. The sequence goes on from OZ012739.1 coordinate 49,143,085, forward strand.
CTTTTTCACAACAGGGAACAAACTCGCCTGATACCTTCATGCCGCTCGGCGTGAATTCAATTGTCTTCGAATCAATCAAATCCTGAAACTTATGCTTAAAAGCTTTACAGTTCGCAATGTTGTGCCCCTGTCCTCCAGAGTGGAAATCACAATAAGCATTTACATCGAAGCCCGGTGGTGGTTGGCCAAAAAGTGGATCCAAAGTTCGAGGCTTTACCAACTGAAGTTGGAGCAAGAGTTGCACCAACTGAGCGTAATCCATGGGGATCTGATAGAAGATTCTATCTTGTGATTTTATCCTTTGACAATATCTTCTAATCCTGGGATTCTCCTGAGGAACGGTATGCAGTTGATGACACGAGAACTTCAGAACCTCCGGTTGTGCAGCAGATTTCTGACATACATTATGCTCTGGGATAGGCTCTACAGACAGAAGTGGAACAAGCATCTTTGCTGCAGCCTCAGGCATTTGATCACCTTCCTTTCTGAGCACACTCCTTATCACTTCCATGATTAAACCCACTTGAGTTTTCAACTGCTGGTTTTCCTCTCTGAGCGCATTCTGATCCAAGCGCAACGCTTGCATGTCCGCAATGAACTGCCCCATCTGGCTCTTGACTTCTCTCAACTCTGCTTGGACTTGCTCCATGACTTTGCGGGAATTTATATGATCTAATCTGATTGTATAACCTGCAACAAACTAGTGAGTACATGAAGTAAGACCTACGGTTCTAAGGTACCTGTTATGCAAAAATGCTATGCAGCAAACAAACACACATTTACAACAAGACAAAGAGAAAACCAAGCCATAAGCACAGAGATAAACACCTCACACAAATAGGCAAAACCAACAAAAGCAACATATAAGCCCAAATGAGTACGAATACAATGACCTCAGCCAACACGCCTGGTGATGGTCAGCAAACAATAATGAACAGAAGATAATCACGTAAGCAAAGAAAAGAGATGCGGCAGTCGGCACAGGAAACCTTCTAGCAACTTCCCTCATATTCAATTGAGCTTTCAGTTTGAAACTCTTCAGAACACACACTCTCAGTGGATCCTTCCATAACAAGAACTGTTGTGCCCCCATAGCTGGATGAAGGGGAATCATTAATCTGAATAATACCCTGAGGCGTAATGGAAAACTTTTTAGAGTCTAACAGAGTCTGAACTTGGCTCCTAAACACCTTAAAATCATCTGTTGAATGCCCCTGTGCCCCAACATGGTACTCACAGCGAGCGTTGACATCGAATCCTGGAGGGTACGGCGGGATCATTGGATTAGTCTCTTTAGGCACTATCAGTCCACCTTTGACCAAATCCGGCAACAACTGACCGTACGACACCAGTAGTTGAGTAAGCCGCCTTTCGGGTTTCCTTGGTCTTCGTCGAGCGTGCTGACGCGGCTGATGACGGTATGTTCGTTGGCTTTAAACACTTGAAACGTCTGAAGACTGAACCTGAGATGCCGAAGACTCTGAGATAAGATCACTTCTTTTCTCCCATTCTTCCTGAGAACTCACAACTGACTCATTCTCCTCAACTGGGATAAAGGGAATGTCTCTAATCCTCCCATTCTTGAGTCCACTCTCAACACGTTCACCCATTATCACTAAGTTGGCAAAGTTTGACATTCCACCGCTGATCAATTTGTGAAAGTAATGGCCCTTCAGAGTACCCAAGAAAATGTCAACCAGTTCTCTATCCTGAAGCGGTGGTTGAACACGAGCAGCGAATTCTCTCTATCTCTGCACATATCTTCTGAAGGATTCATTCTCTGCCTGAGATAATTCTTGTAACTGCATGCGACTAGGAGCCATATTGAGATTGTAGTCGTACTACTTCACAAAGGCGTTGGCTAAATCTGACCATGATCGGATACAACCACTCTCCAACTGTATATATCAACTCAACGATGCTCCACTCAGACTGTCCTGAAAGCAGTGAACCATAAGCTGATCATTGTGAACATGTGAAGTCATTTTCCTGCAGAACATCACCAAATGCTGCTTCGGACAACTATCTCCTTTGAACTTCTCAAAATTTGGCATTTTAAACTTCGGTGGCATCACAAGACCTGGCACCAGACACATGCTCGCAGCATTCAGATTAAGAGTATCCTGACTCAACAGGGCATCAAGCTTTTCCTCCAACAGCTGACATTTTCCCATGAATTCAACAGTCTGTGGTTTTTCAACATTAACCTTTAGAAAAGTCCTCTGAGAATCTGGCACAAAGAATGTGAAACTATGATATTTTGTGTCATAGAGAGAAGAAGAATCTCCATCTCTAACAATGGGATGCTCTTCAACAGGAATCGGTACATGCTGAGCTTGAGCAACATTGTTCATTGGAGTCTTCTGAATACTGGCCTCTCCTCTAGTCATAGTTGACATGGCTTCCACAAGTTGACTCAACTAATTCTTCATCAATTCAAACTCTGCCCTTGTCACAACCAAGTTCTGCACTCCGAAGTTCATGATCCTTCCAAAAGCTAACTCAAATCCAATACGAATGTTGGGAAATCAACTGACGAAGCAGACAAAAGAAGGGTAAGCTCCCTGTTCCGGCTGAGGATGGATATGCAAAAATGAAATGCAAATGCACAAGGGATCAAGACTTCTGTGTTGTAGACTGAGAAAGATCTGAGCTCTGCTTCAGCAAGAACATAGCACTGCTCTGATAGAAACCAACTGATACTAATAATCCAGATTCAAACTATAGAGAAAACCAGGTGATCTGAAGGTAAAAGTTTCCTGCATAACCCCAGTCCCCACTCACAGGTATGGACCTATTCACTGATAAGGTGTGGCATCATATGCGTTTGTCAGCGTCACAGACTTTCTAGAAATGATGATACGTTCACCATTTCTGGTTTGGCATCATTATCTCCTGAAGAGGCCTCACTTAGATGACTCACAAATGATCGGTTCCCAGAGTCGACAATCCTCAGATCCAACCTCACGCCGAGCCCTAAGGGCCAGTTGGGAAGTCATCAAAGAGAATCTCGTCTGAGTGTGAATTTCACGGGGAACTGTGTCTGCTAAGCAAACAGGCCCCCACTAGTCTCCACTACTAATGCTAGGTATGCACTCAAGCCCAGGTCCGGCTTATCACTCATCAGAACTCCCCATTCCCACAACACATCACAAATGATATATGATACGGAAAATAAATGCGGGAAAGTAAAATGCAAAAGTAAATAAAGTACATAATACAACACCCAAATATAAACACACAAGCGCTAGGATTGACTCGCATAGGTAACCAGATTCCCCAGCAGAGTCGCCAGCTGTCGCTACTGCGAAAAACAATCGGCGGAAAAAAACAGAAGAGTCGCCACTTTCGTTATTCATCCCAAAGAGGGGGAAAGGAAACGATCGTAAAAACCTAAAGAAAAAGGGAAAGACAAGGTCATCGTAACCATGTCTGGGTTCGGGAGTCGGTTACGCAAGGGGAAGGTATTAGCACCCCTCACGTCCGTCGTACTCGACGGGATCCATGCATTGTTGTCTATCTAAAAGGGTGTGTTGAAACTATCTAGCTTAAGGCTCAAGGACGAAAGAAAAAGAAAGGACAGGACTCGGCAGAGCATCGCTGCTCTAGGCCTACGTACTCCCTCGTGCAATGGGAAAGTCAGAGTCAACGTAGTTCGACTAACTACGACTAAAGAAGGGGGGAAGGTTGCTTGCCGAGACATCGTGTCTCGTGCCTACGTACTTTCGTCTGATACGAAAGATCAGAGCAAACATAGTTCGGGCCAATGAGAACACAGGTTGTTCAAGAGTTTTACCCGAGTAGGGTTAACAGACAGTTCTAGCAGTTTGGTGTATGCAGCTCGACTATTGGAGACTTAGGCGTTACCGTTTGCGATAGGACTGAAAGTTAACAACACTCTTGTTTATGAAAAGGTTTTCCCGATTAAGAACCCAAAAGGGTGAAAAAAAGGTTTAAAATGTTTTTGTGTTTTTTAGAGAAGAAGTGTTTTGAATTAGAGTGTTCATAATGTATGTTGTAACAAAGTCTAAAACCTAGGATCGAATGCGTCGCATATCGTCCTAAGGACGTATACTAAACACTCTAGGCAATTGAGAGGTAACCACTCAATAACTATTTTCCAAGTATAAGGCTCATGGCACAACATTCATTATCTTTATTAAGTGGATTGAAGTTGGTTGAAGATGAGAAGAGAAAGGGACAAACTAGAGGGGGACTAGACCAAACCCTAGAAGTTGTCATGCAAGGTGCTCCTAAAGTTGGGATTACAAAAGGGAAATATCTACCTAATGTTATCATGCATGGTTAGAACCCTAATGTCTATCATAACCTCTCTTGAACAAGAGAGGTTATAAATCCTAAGGGGAGGAAGACAAAAGAAGAAGAAGAAACAATAAAGGAAACAATGCAGATGAAGGATGCAAACACAAATGCACAAGTAAGGACACATAGAATGAAAGTGGGAGGAAAGTGTGTGTGGGACAATAGCCACCACAAGCTTATCTCAACCAAGCATTCATATGAGGATGCAAAGAGAAATGAGAAGAAGATGCACAAAATCAAACAAACAAGTCAACATTTAACTCACATAAGCAAAAGAGAATCACACAATGTAGACATGAAATGGAAAAGACATGAAAAATAGTAAACAACCCCTAAAAATACCTAATAAAATCTCATTGGACCCCTAAGGTGTTAGGAACCAGGGGTCCAAATTAGAGATCAAAACTCAAAGTAAAGCTACCTCAATTGAAAGCAAACACACAAGGTATGCCCTAAACTAGGGCAAAAAGAAAGGTTCACAAGATCAAACCAAAACCTTAAAGAAAACTTGATAAAAAATAAAAATAAAAATATGAAAACATTCTTCAACATGTTAATGCAATGCACAAAACATTTCATGCAAAAATAAGGAGTATACACCCATAAATAAAATCAAGAGAAAACAATGCCACAATTTAATTCAAATAAAACATCCCCAATTAATTAATTCCTTTTTTAAATGAAAATAAACTGAAAAAAATAAAATAAAAATATTATAAAATAAAAGACAAATCAAAGAGTCTAAAACATATTTTTGATGAATTTTAATAATTGGAGAATTTTTATAATAAATTAAATTGAAACAAGAAATTAAAACAAAAAGAAAAGAAAATAAAAGAAATTAATTAAGCCAACGGTGTAAATAGCAAACGAAATTAGTTGAAAAGTGGAATTGGGCCAGACAAGGGGGTCTGAATAGCAATAAAGCCCAAGGTGCGTCCAAACAAATCAGAGTTCAAATAATACTCAAGTGCATCAGGTCAAAAAAGGCATACGATGGAAACTCAATATGGAGCGCTTGATCAATTGGTAAGCGCATCAAGGGGCTGAGAAGCTGCCAGCACATTAATGAATTTTCAAAACGGATATGGTGTGCACGGTCAAAGGAGACTCATGGTGAGTCTTAATCAAGACCATCCAAATCAAAAGTAAGCAAGATCCACGGTCCAGACATCGTTTTCTCCACTTAGAAAACCTAAAACCAGGTGGTGGCCGGACAAAAGCTCCGGTCATCTTCCTTGTGACTCCGGCCACCGCACGCAGTACACAACCACCAAAAAATGTCCAAAATTAATAAATTAAATATCAAAACTCATCTACATCACGCATAGAATACGAATCTACCAATAATTAGGCCAGAAACCTCATAATAAAGCCAAATCGAAGCAACACAGATCCATGCTCAAAACCAAAATGTTCTCAAACATCATTTAAAAACATCCAAAAATCATCTACATGAAACGTACGTCACAAATCCAATATTAACTAAGCCTAAAATGCCATGAATCGTCCAAACCGAGCCAACCAAGTTTCAAGCAATCAACAAAAATTGTCACTAACAGACACAAGACATAGACAGAAACGATCTGTACAACTCACAGATCACAAACAAGCAAAAATGGCACAGAATGGCATCATGAATTGAGAGAAAGTTTAAAAGGTAGTTTACCTAGTGGAGAGCCTCCATTGGGCCTTGAAACTATGTTGAAGCTTAATGAAAAATGCCCAGAATTATTCCATGAACTTCATTAAAGATGTTTGAATGCTAAATTTGGTCTGAAAATGGATGAATCCCAGAATTCAAATTCCACCTTGCTCTCACTTTTTCTTCATGTGTTCTTGCTCTCTGGGCACAGAATGACCTAATTCTCTCTCCATTCTCCATCTAGAATACTTATATGTTGGATTTAACATCAAATGGGGACCCAATTGTGGCTAATTTGGAAGAATGAAATTTCAATTTTCACTCACTTTTTGCTTTGCCAAACTCACGAATTGTGCATTGCACATGCCTCAATTCTGTTCCAAATCAATTGCACATGGCTTTGGTTAATCAAAGGGTCAAGAATTAGTCCTTGTTTTTTATCCTATGGTAGATTTCCAATTTGTTACTTCATGGTGAAGAAACTATGAAAATGGCCAACCTCATGATCTCAAATTGTAAATGTGGAATTGGAATTGAATTTAGAACATCAATTGCACTCAAAAAATGCATAAATTTGCTTTGAATAAGTTCCAAATCAATTAATTCTCAATTTCTCATCTTAAGCCTTATTTATGAAAAATTCAAATCCCAATTCTTCAATCCAAGCTCCAATCATGACAAGAGATGATTTGGTAATGCAAATGGCCCTATTTGGAGCAAGTTTCATGTTGAAAAGGTTTCCATTTGAAGTGTGCAAGTTGGTGAAATGGACCTATAATTTTATGACCTGTAATCTTACTTTCCCAAAATCCCCCTAACTTGTAAACCTCATAACTTGAGTTCTACAAATCAGATGAAAGACTTCTAGTACTTTTTGGAAAGCTAAGATCAAGAACTACAACTTTCATGTTGGCAAAAAGTTTAGGAGAAACATCCTTCTAGGTCAAAAATGGCTTGTAAGTTAGTTGACTTTTGTTGACCAAAATCACATCCATCTGATGACCTGTAACTTGTCTGGATCATAACTTGAGTTCTATAAATCCAATCAAGGACTTCTAGTACTCAAAAGAAAGCTAAGAACATGCTATACAAGTTCCATGTTGGTAAAGAGTTGAGATGAAACTTTTATCTTGAGATAGGTGGTCTTGAAGTTAGGCACTAAACATGGGATTTTACCCTAAGAACCCTAATTTAGTAACTTCTCACACTCTTGATTCTTGATGAATTGATATTGAAATTCTATCTCATACTTTGGGGTGCAACACATAGCACTGCTCCGATAGAAACCAACTGATACCAATAATCCAGATTCAAACTGTAGAGAAAACCGAGTAATCTGAAGGTAAAAGTTTCATGCACAACCCCAGTCCCACTCACAGGTATGAACCTATTCACTGATACGGTATGGCTTCCTATGCGTTTGTCAGCGTCACAAACTTTCAAAAAATGATAATATGTTCACCATTTCTGGTTTGGCATCATCATCTCCTGAAGAGGCCTCACTTAGCTGACTCACAAATGATCGGTTCCCAGAGTCGACAACCCTCATAACCAAAATTCCTTCGAGCCCAAAGGGCCAGAAAGAAAGTTGTCAAAGAGAATCTCGTCCGAGCGTGAATTTCATGGTGAACTAGTATGAGCAAAGAAAGCATATCCACCACTAATTTCCACTACTAAAGCTAGGTGCATACTCAAGCCTGGGTCTGGCTTTTCACTCAATGGAACTTCCCTCCCCACAATACAGCAATAATGACATATGATGCGGAAAATAAATGCGGGAAAGTAAAATGCGAAAGTAAATAAAGCACATATGTGCAACACCCAAAGACAAACAAACAAGCACTAGGATTGACTCACATAGGGAACCAGAGTCCCCAGCAGAGTTGCCAGCTGTCGCAACTGCGAAAAATAACCGGCGGAAAAAACAGAAGAGTCGCCACTTTCGTTATTTATCCCAAAGGGAGGGAAAGGAAACGATCGGAAAAACCTGACGGAAAAGGGAAAAGACAAGGTCATCGCAACCATGTCTGGATTCGGGAGTCGGTTACGCAAGGGGAAGGTATTAGCACCCCTCACGTTCGTCGTATTCGACGGGATCCACAAATTGTTGTCTACCTAAAAGGGTGTGTTGAAACTATCTAGCTAAAGGCTTAGTGACAAAAGAAAAAGAAAAGAGAAGTGACTTGGCAGAGCATCGCCGCTCTGTGCCTACGTACTCCCTCGTGCAATGGGAAAGTCAGAGTCAACGTAGTTCGACTAACTAAGGCTAAAGAAAGGGGAAGGTTGCTCGCTAAGATATCGCATCTTATGCCTAAGTACTTTCATCTGGTATGAAAGATCAGAGCAAACGTAGTTCGGGCTAAAAGGACCACAGGTTGGTTCAAAAGTTTTTAGGCCTGAGTAGGGTTAACAAGTAGTTCTAGAAGTTGGTGTATGCAGCTCGACCATTGGAGACTTAGGCGTTACCGTTTGCGGTAGAACTAGAAGTTAACGACACTCTTTTTCTGAAAAGATTTTCCTGATTAGAATCCCGAAGGATGAAAAAGGTTTGAAGTGTTTTTGTGTTTTTTAAAGAAGAAGTGTTTTGAATTTGAGTGTTCATAATGCATGTTGTACTAAAGTCTAAAACCTAGGATCGAATGCGTCGTATATTGTCCTAAGGACGTATACTAAACACTCTAGGAAATTGAGAGGTAGCCACTCAATCACCATTTCCCAAGTATAAGGCTCATGGCACAACATTCATTATCTTTATTAAGTGGATTGAATTTGTTTGAAGATGAGAAGAGAAAGGGACAATAATGGGAGACTAATCAATCCTAAAAATTATCATGCAAAGTGGACTTAAAGTTGAGTTCAAAGGGAACTACCTAATGTTATTATGCATAGTTAGGCACCTAATGTCTATCATAACCTCAAGAGGTTAGAGAACTTATGGGGAGCATGGCAAAGAAAAGCAAAAGAAGAAGAAGAAAAGAAAGCATATGTAAATGAAAATGCACATATAAGATGTCAAACTAGGTCAAGGTACATGTATGAACCTCCCTTGGAGGTGACTTGACTTGCAAGTTACCTTAAAAATAGGAAAATGGTTCAAAATAATCAAATAAAACACACAAGGTACCTAAACAAGTTGGCAAACAGAGGCCAAAAGCTCAAATTAAATATCCCCTCAAAGCACCACCAAAAGAAAATAATATTCAAGATGTACCACTTTGAAATGGGAGAATCGAGGGTCAAAAGAGAAGCCACCAAAGTCAACCCTAAAGTCAACCAACCAGGGGCAAAATGGTCCTCAAAAATTGTTCAACTCGTCATGGATATAAGGATCAATTTTCATTCATTGGACCCAAAGGAAATGAAAGAAACAAATCAAAGAACAAACAATGTCCCAATTTAATCCACTTAAAACAATTCCAATGTTCAATCCTTTTTTAAATTGAAAATAAAACCCAAAAATAAAATAAAAATATCCTAAAACTAAAGGCTATCTCAAAGTCTCTAAAAAATATTTTTGTGGAATTTTAGGAACATTGGAGCTATTTTAAATGATTTAAATCCAAAACAGAATTAAAACAAAATAAAAAATAAAATAAAAAAAGGAATAATAAAGTCAGTGGTGCCAATAGCAAGGAGATTCAGTTCAAAACGAGAATGGGCCCAGCAGGGGGGTGCGCGTAGCAATACAAGGCCCGGGTCCAATTCACAATTAAATGAAAATCTGATGATCACGTGTGCTAAGTCAAATGAAGACCACCATAGGTCTTAATCTAACACGTTGGTTCAATTAGTATTCAGATCCTACGTCCTACACACAACCACGTACGCAAAACCATAGTCAACCTAATAAGATCAAATCTCACATGTTGGGTTAACCTACCAAGTCCACATAGTCAGTCAGATCTAACGGTCAGAGGATCATCTTCCTCAATTCAAACCTGAGATGGAGGGAAGCTTGCAGTGGTGGTCGGAGAAGACTCCGGTCGTCTTCTCCGACGAGGGGAACAGTACCTCTGTCATCAATCATCACATAACTCCATAAAATTGGTACCAAACGACTCGTCTCACTATGCTGATCAAGATTCCAACATCAAAACTCGTTTTCAACCAAAGAATCACCCAAACCAAAGCCATCTAGTTCTTGTGCCATGTTCACAACCATCACCAAATCCATATTTCTTTACACTAATTAAATCCTCATGTTATGTACGTTCTTAATTCATGATTCAATTTAAATTTCAGTGGAAGAATAAGCCAAATCAAAAGCCACAAGTTTAAAGCTCAAACCATAAAATGTCATGAACAACAACAAATATGCACCAGAAATGATCTACATAGTTCATAGATTACAAATGTACAACAATGGCGTGCTAATTCAACATGAATTGTGAGAATTTTGGAAAAGTAATTTACCTAGTGGAGAGCCTCCACTGGGCCTTCAAACGTGTCGAATTCTTGATGATTTTGATCCAGAAACAATCAATGATCCTTCCTAGAGATGTTTGCATGCTTGATTTGCCTTGAATCTTGATAAATCTCCAAATTCGAATTTCACATTTTCTCCACTTTTTCCACGAGTTTTTGAGCAATTCCCCTCCAAATTCCATTCTGAAGCTTTGTACATGTTCAAAAGTTTATATATGATGGATCTTGATTGCTTTGGAGCCCAATTTCAGTCCCTAAGAGCCCAATTGAAATCAAACTTTTCTTCACTTTTTGCTTTGTAAAACTGCACGAAAATGGCTTGCAATCAGCTCCAATATGATTCATTTTGCTTGCTGAGACTTCAACCTGATCATGTGGACACAAATCATCCCTTGAATTGATCCAAAGGTTGATAGTTGATTATCACTTTTTCACTTGAAAGTGCCATTGCAAAACTCATGAAAATGGTACCAAAATGAAAATCCAAGATAGGCATCATGTTTAGTACATCTTTGTGAGTCAAAAAATGCATAAACATGTCTTCTTTTGGTTAGAAATGAATTAATTTGATTTTTCCCCTTTTAAGACTTTTCCTTGAAAATTCTCATATCAATTTTCTATTCCAAGCCAAATCCACGACTTCTTAAGGTTTGATTGAGCAAATGAAACCATTTGGAGCAAGTTTCATGTTGGAAAAATCTCCATTTGAGGTGTGCAAGTTGGTGAATTGGACCTATAATTTTATGACCTATAATCTCACTTTCCTAAAATACCCATGACTTGCAAGCCTCATAACTTGAGTTTTACAAATCAGATGAAAGACTTCTAGTACTCTTTGGAAAGCTAAGACCATGACCTACAACTTTAATTTTCATCATAAGTTGAAGAGAAACATCCTTCTAGGCAAAAATTGCTTGGAAGTTGGTTGACATTTGTTGACCAAAATCACATTCATTTGTTGATCTCTAACTTGTCTACATCATAACTTGAGTTCTATAAATCCAATCAAGGACTTCTAGTACTCAAAAGAAAGCTAATAGCATGCTCTACAAGTTTCATGTTGGTCAAAAGTTGAGATGAGACTTGTATCTTGAGATATGTGGTCTTGAAGTTGGGCATTAAATAGGGGATTTTACACTGAGAATCCTAATTTAGTAACTTCTCACACTCTTGATCCTTGATGAAATGATCTTGAAATGATATCTCATGTATCATAACACAACATTCAATGACCATAGAAACTTGGAATTGAGTTTTAATCTCCTTCAATTTCACAATTGATTGAGGATTTACCAGATGAAAACCCTAGATGCAACATTCTTGACTGTGGCTTCTTTCACATCACACAACAACTTGAATAAGCTCCAAATGGCTCTCAAAGCACTCAATGAGCTCTCTCAACATCTTATATCCATAATCATGCATTCACAATCCTCTGATTCTCTTTAATTGGCCTCCAAGTTAGGAGTTGACCCACATATATCCATCAATCCTTTCACAAGACTTTGACCACCTCCAGATGCCTTGATAACCATCCAAACTTGAGTAACACCTCTTGCTTAGGCTCAACACTCTGAGTAGACTCCTCTTGCTATGCACAACCTCTTGATCCCCTGTTTAATGAAAAATGCTATGCAATGCAAATGCTGGAAAGAAATGAAATGAAACAAAAGCCAAGTTAAGAAAAGGTTGGACAAATTTTGGGGTGCAACACACACACCCGGATTCATGAGTGTATGGCATCCGATACTTACTTTGAGATAGAACTATGGATTTTTTCATCTGTATGACTTGTATTCCAAGAAGGTTAGCTAATTCCCCAACAAGGCTTGTTTCAAACTTAGATTGCATTTGCTGTACACAATGTTGAAACATCTTATCTGACATTCTAGTTTGTTTTCCTATTTGGCCTTCAACATAGATTTCTCCTTTCTTAATCCTTAGATTAGAGATACATCTGACATCATTTATGATCTTCTTAATTCCTTGTAAATGCTCAAGTTTCTGGTGCCACATTCTTACTTCATATTTTTTGGCAAGAGTATACTTAGAATCTTGAGCATCCCATTGGTAACAATTGTCCTTGGATCTGACTCCTGTCATGATCAGCTCTCCCTTTTCATTTGTAACTAAACACTAAAGTTTAGTGAAGTTGACACTTAGACCTTGATCATATAGTTGACTAATGCTAATCAGATTGCCAGTTAATCCTTTGACTAACAACACATTGTCAAGATCTGGTGTTCTTGAGCAGTTTAGTTTTCCAATCCCCTTGATTTCCCCTTTTCCCCATCTCCAAAGGTCACATAGCTGGTTGAGTGAGGTTTGATGTCTACTAACAGATTTCTGATCCCAGTCATGTGTCTTGAGCATCCACTATCAAAGTACCAATCTTCTGTAGTAGAAACTTTTAGGGACATATGAGCTATGCGGCAAGTATTATCAGTTTAAAGAGCCCATTGTTTAGTAGAAGTACCCTTTGGAACCCATTGCTTCTTGGAGAGGAGAGTTTTATGGTTAGGTCTTGTCTGAGTAGTAGAATTTGGATATCCATGAAGTTTGAAACATAATGACTTTATGTGACCAAAGCAACCACAATGATGGCATCTCCATCTTTGAAATTTTCTAGGTTGGCTAGTTTGTTTTCTGTCATGATGTTAAGACATCTGCTGGAACATCATCTGCCTTGATTCAGAAGGTTTGTAGAGAGAGGCAAAGTTATTGTCTTCATGGATATTTAACCATGTCTTGTCTCTAGATCTTTTGCCAGATTGAAGAATCTCTTCCAAGGTTTTGGTACCACTATTCATCATTCTAACAGACTTTTCCATTTGGTTAAGTTGGGAGGTCAGTTGAGCAACTTCATTTGTTAATTTAGTGATTGTTTTAGCCTGTTCAGCAACCTCATTATTCAAACCATTGATAGTTGTCATGTGTTCCTCCTTTTTAGCCTTTAGCTTGATGATGTGTTTCTTTTGTTTTTCACCTTGTTGGCAGACTTTTTCACTTATGAGGCACATTTCTTTGTAGGAAGCTGCTAGTTCTTCAAAGGTCAATTCATCTTCACTGGAGTCTTCATCAGAGTAGTATCTTTCAGTCAAGGCAGTTATATGCTTGGCAGATTATTCTTCAATCTCACTGTCAGAGTCTTCATCAGTCCATGACACAGATAGGCCTTTCTATTGCTTCTTGAGATAGGAAGGACATCTTTTTATTACCTTGTTGAATTGTCCACATAGACCTCAATTTCTTTATGCATCATATCATGGAACAAAGTGGTAATAGCTCTCTAGTACGTTGCACCAACATTTTTCATACAGAAGGGCATCACTCTATAACAGAATGTTCCCCAGGAGTAATGAATGTTGTCTTTTCCATATCCTCAGGCGTCATTTTTATTTGATTATAACTAGAAAATCCATCCATAAATGAAAATAATTTGAACTTAGCAAAATTATCTACCAACAGATTAATGTGTGGTAGTGGAAAATCATCTTTCGGACTTGCTTTATTCAAATCTCTATAGTCAACGCACATTCAGACTTTTTCATCTTTCTTTATAACAAGAAAAATATTGGCCACCCATTGAGGATACTCAGTAGTCACAAGAAAAAAAACATCAATTTGCTTTTGAACCTCCTCTTTAATCTTCACAACCATGTCGGGATAAGTTCTTCTCAATTTTTATTTCACAGGTGGACATTGAGGTTTCAATGGCAAATGGTGCTCTACAATATCAGTATCAAGACCAGGCATGTCTTGATAGGACCAAGTAAACATGTCAACCTATTCTCTAAGAAGCTCTACCATCCTCTTCTTAACATCTAATTGAAGAAGCACCCCAATCTTGACTTCTTTCTTATCATCATCAAAAATCAAATTAACCAATTCCACCAGCTCTTCATGAGGCTGAATGGTCTTTTCCTCATGCTCAAGCAATTGGGAAATTTCATCTAGAATCTCTTCAACATCCGCTTCTTCTGCTTCAAACATAGGGAACTTAAAGTTTGGAGAGGGCATATGGCCATTGTTTTCAATGGGTTTAACAAACAATCTGCACAATGATTTATGTTTGAATTTAGAATATGAACAAGAAGTGCAAATATTATGCAGATAAAAGTGATTAACACATTATAATTATTATGGTTTTTTATGTTACCATTTTTCAGAAACAATGCAAAAAGGGAAAAAAATGGATAAACAGAATAACATTTTATTGATGATGATAAAATTTGAAACAAAGCCCTCACAAATTCACTTTCACCTTGGGAAAAGTGAAAGGATTTTTGAAAAAAACAAATTACTTTGAAACATGAACGTTAGTAGGAATGTCAACAGTAATCCAATTCTGGCATACATGACCAAATATATTTGTGGACAAGTGTTCCCTTTATATTTCTCAAAATCCGGAACCTTGAACTTGGTAGGAATCTTCACATTTGGGACAAGACAAAGCTCGTGAGCATTCTTTCCAAGTAACTCTTTTATTCTTAAAGCCCTGATTTCTTTCTGCATCTCAGCAAACTGATCTTGAAAATCATCCATACGATCATCGAAACTCTCGCTCGGAGCAGTGTGGAAAATTTTTCCTTAGCATATGGCGTAGTGTAACCCACGGGTGGTGGCACAGGTACACCATTAGAAACAACCAGAATCTCAGTATTAGTAACAACATTAACCACATGAGGTGATATAATCATAACAGTAGGTACTCTCGGACCTTTAGAAGCAGGAGGTTGATATTCCTCTGGCACAAAATTGAAAGGCATGCCCCAAGGGAAACCAGAAGGCATCTGATATTGAGAAGCATTAACTGGGGCCACAGAAACGGGCGTTGGTCCGATCTCAGAAATCACAGTTCTCCGCACAGGAGAAAGAGGAGGCGATGGTGGCTGATTCTGAGCAGCCACCAAAGCTTCCATCGCAGCAGTGAGTCTTTCCACGCACCGAAAGTAGGAGGATGTGATGATGAAGAAGTAGAGGAAAATAAATACTCTCTATGTCTCTTCACAGCGAGTCATCTTTCTCCTTCATCTACTTTTGCAACTCTGTCTTCTTCTTGTTAGAAGCATGAAACTTACTTTCCCACATCTCTTTCTCTTGCTTCATCTCAGTCAAAGCATCTTGAAGAGTCTTCACATCATCAGAAGAAACAGGGAGTGGCGTAGCGACCATTATAGCCATGGGTTTCTCAAAAGGATAATACATTTTGAGCTTCTTAGTTCTCTTCTTCATCCAAAGCATATAAGGTTCCAAGGCAATACAAACTTGTCTTTCAAGCTCTCCTTTACCCATCCTATAAATCTTAGTCAAAGCATGATTCATTCTTCTCCTCAAACCAAGAGATTCAACCCCTCCTTGGAAAAATAAACCTTCTAATAGAATATTTTAAAGCTTATCCTTCAACATGTAACCAAGCTGATGACAAGCTAAACTCGGGTTGTAGTTAATTCCACCATGTGTTCCAAGAAGAGGGACATTGGAAAAATCACCACAACTATCAATAATCTAGACATTCTCATAAACAAAACAAGACCAATTAATGTCAGCATGAGTAAGGGACATGATCCTCCGAGACCACCTTAAACAATTCTTGTTCTTCATAAAATAGATGACAGTGACAAGTGCAGAATAAACCAATTATACAACAGATGTGTGCAACAAACAATGGTACCGTTCCTCTCAGAAGTCCTACTATGGATGGAGAAATAAGTGTCACCAAGTAAAGTCGGAATAGGGTTCCCAATCAATAAAATCCTAATAGTGTTGACATCCACAAAGTTGTCAATATTAGGGAATAAGACTAGTCCGTAGATAAGCAAAGCAAATATATGTTAGAACACAGATTGGTTCTTAATAATATCTCTATGTTTTGATGATAACTATTATGAAATTTTGTAATTAAGAATTATATACTCTAAAATTTGCTTGAGAGTTTTTACTGCAGATAGTAAAGGAATTATCACTCTAGAAGCAAATCAGAACTGAACATAAGAAATATGCTAGACTCTGAAGCGCCAGATGCATCCATTAGAAGATTCTGAATGCTGCCAACAGAAGATCCTGAGCATAGCCTCCAGAAGGATCTGAAGCAGAAGCTCCAGAAGGATCTGAAGCAGAAGCTCCAGAAAAATCTGAAGCAAGTCAGAAGCATCTGAACCAAAGAAGAATTCTGTATGAAGAGTTTTCAAAGCATAGTGACTACAGAAGATTCTGAAAGTACTAAAGCTGCCAGTACTGAGGATCTGACTCAAATATGCTATGAACTTATTCACGCTAAAAGCACACCTGCTGCAGAAGACTCTGATTCAGCAAAACTCTGATCAACATCAGAAGGCTCTGATCAAATTAGACTCTAATGAAACTTGCTGAAAATTGAAGAAGAATTATTTAAAGATTATATTCGTTGGAATGATCCAAATGAATCTTTCCTTATTTATGCTAGACACAAGAACACAGACAAAAAGGATTTCTCTGAGCTTTCTTCTTCTAGGAAAGGTCACTTGATGTGAAGACAAAAAGGCTCAGACCTTTTGGACACTCTTCTCAACGTGAAGCTCTCTTGGATCAGCTGCCTATAAAAGCAAGTCTTCACCCATCTTCTTCAGTTGACGTTTTATCCAAAAGAAATCATTATTCAAAGCTCTCATACTATTCACATTCTTTCTAGAATTAATTTCTTTGTTCTTAACTTTAAGTGAAAAATCACAGTTGTGATAAAGCTTGATTAGAAGCAATTCAAACACTTGTATTTGTTTTTACATTTGATTGTAAACCTTAAGAAGATCCAGTTAGGATCAATAGTTCTTGAGAAGACTTTGAACAGTTGTTCTTAGTGCTTACTATTGTAATCAGTTGATTAAATAATGGATTAAGTCCTTGTTTGAGAAAGGCAAATCACTCTAGGAAGGGTGGACTGGAGTAGTTGAGTTCAACGAACCAGGATAAAAATACTTGAGTTTTTTATTTCAAAGTTTTAATCTTCATACTTATTTAACCCCCCTTCTAAGTATTTTCTCACCTTCAGTTGGCATCAGAGCTCCGGTTCTGTGTGTGCTACCACTTCACAGTGACAGTAAAGATCCAGTGAGAAAAACTTTGATATATATTTGATTGTTACTATGGCTGATAATACAATGTCTAACACTAACAACAAATATGAAGAAAGGGACAAAATCAACACCAAACCCCCTATGTTTGATGGGGAGAAATTTGATTATTGGAAAGACAGGATTGAAATTTTTTTCCTTGGATATGATGCTGATTTATGGGATCTGGTCATAGATGGATATGTTCATCCCACTGATGGGAATGGCAAGAAAATAGACAGAAAATCTATGACAGATGCTCAGAAGAAGGAATTTAGAAATCACCACAAGGCCAGAACAATATTGTTGAATGCAATATCTCACACTGAGTATGAAAAATTACAAATAGGGAAACTGCATTTGACATGTTTGAATCCTTAAAGATGACTCATGAGGGAAACTCTCAAGTCAAGGAAACAAAGGCTCTGGCTCTAATCCAGAAGTATGAAGCCTTCAAGATGGAAGACTCTGAATCTGTTGAAGCTATGTTCTCCAGATTTCAAATACTTACAGCTGGACTAAAGGTTCTGGATAAAGGATACTCTACTGCTGATCATGTGAAAAAGATCATCAGAAGCTTACCTACCAGATGGAGACCTATGGTGACTGTGCTGAAAATGGCTAAAGATCTGAACAAGATCTCCTTGGAGGAACTAATCAGTTCACTAAGAAGTCATGAAATTGAACTTGAGGAAGATGAACCTCAAAAGAAAGGTAAATATGTTGCTTTAAAATCTAATAAATCCGCTAAAGCATTGCAGGTAATAGAGGAAAGCTATGAAGAATCCTCATCTGAAGATGAAGATGAACTATCCATGCTGTCCAGAAGAATAAACAAACTCTGGAAGCATAAAGGAAAGAAGCTCAGAAACTTCAGGAAGCCTGACCAAAGAAAAGAGCCTTCTGGACACAGAAGATCTGGCAAAAAGGAGGTTGTCTGTTATGAATGTAAAGAACCTGGACATTACAAAAATGAATGTCCAAAGGTGCTGAAAGAAAAGCTTAAAAGCAAATTTGATAAGAAGAAAAAGGTTCTAATGGCCACCTGGGATGATTCAGATACATCTGAATCTGAATCTGAGTCAGAAGAGGAATGTGCCAATATAGCTTTGATGGCAGACATAGAAGATCAGGAGGAAGGAACTTCAAGATCTGAATCTGACTCTGAATCTGACTCTGACGCTGAAGAGGTGATGGCTAAACTCACTAAAGAAGAACTTATAAAAGTGTTATCAGAAGTTCTGAAGAGCTATAACAATATTAAGCTCAAATACAAGAAGCGTCAAAACAATCTTGTATCTGAGAATAATATTCTCAAATCAGAAGTAGCTGAGCTAAATGAAAAGAATTTAAAATTGAAAAATGATTCTGAATTAGCTCAACAAAACTCTGATTCTGAAACCGAATCTGAATGCAAAAATATTTTGGAAAAATATGATTATAGCTTTCATAAATTTCTTGCTAAAAGCATAGACAGAAGCAAAATGGCTTCTATGATCTATGGAGTTAGCAGAAATAACATAAAAGGAATTGGATATGAATCTTCCTCTGGAAAGGATTTAAATTCAAAACCTGTTTATAAGATTATCATAAAAAAGACTCCTTTATATTCCCACTTTAAATTTGCTCACTTGAATGATATTGAACAAACACGCTCTGAAAAGAATATTCATGTGTTTAAATCTAAGGCTAGTCAGAATAAACCTTATGTTGAAAAACAGAAGTTTAGACAAACCTTCAAAACAACTAACCCTAAAGGACCCAAGAAGATCTGGGTACCTAAAAGTAAAATAATTCCTGTTGCAGATGTTCTTAGCAGCAAGGTCAGGACACCAATCATGGTACCTAGACTCTGGATGCTCACGACACATGACAGGAGAAAGGTCTATGTTCCAAAGTCTGGAGCTTAGATCTGGAGGTGATGTGAAATTTAGAGGGAATCAGAAGGGCAAGATCATTGGATCTGGCACCATTGGAAATGGTAAACTTCCCTCTATTACTAATGTTTTACTTGTTGAAGGGTTAAAGCATAACTTATTGTCCATAAGTCAATTAAGTGACAATGGTTATGATATTACCTTTAATCAAAAATGTTGTAAAGCTATTAGTCAAAAGGATGGCTCTATCCTATTTAGTGGAAAGAGGAAAAATAACATTTATAAAATAAATCTTTCAGAACTTAAGGTTCAGAATGTTAAATGCCTCTTGTCTGTTAATGAAGAGCAATGGGTCTGGCACAGAAGATTGGGGCATATTAATATGAGACGTATATCTCAGATTAATAAACTTAATATTGTCAGAGGACTTCCTAATCTGAAGTTCACCTCAGATGCTCTTTGTGAAGCATGCAAAAAAGGGAAGTTTTCAAAATCATCTTTTAAATCAAAAAATGTTGTTTCTACTTCTAGACCACTAGAATTACTTCATATTGATCTATTTGGACCAGTGAAAATTGCATCCATCAGAGGCAAAAAGTATGGATTAGTCATTGTTGATGACTATAGTAGATGGACATGGGTAAAGTTCTTAAAACACAAGGATGAGTCACATTTTGTGTTCTTTGACTTCTGTAAACAAGTCCAGAATGAAAAAGATTTCAAAATTATAAAAGTCAGAAGTGATCATGGTGGTGAATTTGAAAATAAATTTTTTGAAAAATATTTTAATGAAAATGGCATTGCTCATGATTTTTCCTGTCCTAGAACTCCACAACAAAATGGAGTTGTAGAGAGGAAAAACAGAACTCTGCAAGAAATGGTCAGAACCATGATCAATGAGACTAATCTGGCAAAACACTTTTGGGCAGAAGCAATCAACACAACCTGTTACATTCAGAACAGAGTGTCTGTAAGACCTCTTCTGGAGAAGACTCCATATGAACTGTGGAAGAACAGAAAGCCCAACATTTCATATTTTCATCCTTTTTGATGTATTTGCTATATGTTAAATACTAAAGAAAATCTGAACAAGTTTGATTCCAAAGCACAGAAGTGTTTCATGCTTGGATATTCTGAACGCTCTAAAGGCTACAGAGTATAAAACACTGAGACACAGATTGTGGAAGAATCTATTCATGTTAGATTTGATGATAAGCTTGGCAATAAAAAGCCAAAGCAGTATGAAAACTCTGCAGATAGAGAAGTAGTCTTCACAGACTCTGAAGGATCAGAGGCAGACAAAGCTCAAGTAAAGGAACCAGAAGCAACACCAGATGCCATTCTTTTAACTTCTCAGATGAACAATCTAAACATTTCTGAAGAATCAACTATTAAAGGATCATCTTCCAGAATTAAAGCTTCTCATCCAGAGAATGTTATTATTGGGAAGAAGGATGACCCTATCAGAACAAGATCCTTTCTTAGATCATCTGAAGCATCATTATTTGGACTGGTGTCAGTAATTGAACCTACTTCTGTAGATAAAGCTCTGCAAGACAATGATTGGATTATTGCCATGCAAGAAGAGTTAAATCAATTCACCAGAAATGATGTGTGGGATTTAGTTCAAAGACCAAAAGGATTCAATATAATTGAAACAAAATGGGTCTTCAGAAATAAGCTTAATGAGAAAGGAGAAGTTGAAAGAAATAAGGCAAAGCTAGTTGCTCAAGGGTACAGTCAACAAGAAGGTATTGATTATACTGAAACTTATGCTCCAGTGGCAAGGTTAGAATCTATACGCCTTCTTATTTCATTTGCTGCACAGAATAACATCACTCTGTATCAGATGGATGTTAAGAGTGCCTTTCTAAATGGTATTATAGAAGAAGAAGTTTATGTCCACCAACCTCCTGGTTTTGAGAGTGAAAAATTTCCAGATCATGTTTTCAAACTAAAAAAATCTCTGTATGGTTTAAAACAAGCTCCCAGAGCTTGGTATGAGAGATTGAGCAATTTTCTTCTGGAGAAAAATTTCATCAGAGGCAAAGTGGACACAACACTCTTTTGTAAATCATTTAAGAAAGATCTTCTAATTTGTCAAATTTATGTGGATGATATAATATTTGGATCTACCAATACTATACTGGGAAAAGAGTTTGCTCAATGTATGCAGGCAGAATTTGAAATGAGCATGATGGGAGAACTGAGATTCTTTCTAGAAATTCAAGTCAACCAAACTCCAGAGTGCACTTACATACATCAGACCAAATATGTTAAAGAACTTCTGAAGAAATTTAACATGACTGATAGTAAGCTGGCAAAGACTCCCATGCATCCAACTAGCTCACTGGGCAAGGAAGAGGTAAGTAAGAAAGTAGATCAGAAACTCTACAGAGGTATGATATGATCTCTTCTTTACTTAACTGCTTCTAGACTTGACATATTGTTCAGTGTATGCTTGTGTTCTAGATTCCAATCAGATCCTAGATAATCACACTTGACAGCTGTCAAGAGGATTCTAAGGTATCTGAAAGGTACTTCTAATGTGGGTTTGTGTTACAGAAAATCTGATGATTTCAAATTAGTTGGATTCTGTGATGCTGACTACGCTGGAGACAGAGTGGAAAGAAAAAGTACTTCTGGAAGTTGTCAATTTCTAGGAAGAAATCTAATCTCTTGGTACAACAAGAAGCAACCCACAATTACACTTTCAACCACAGAGGCAGAATATATTGCTGCTGCTGGATGTAGCATGCAGATGCTCTGGATGAAAAGTCAGCTAGAAGATTATCAGATATTTGAAAGTAACATTTCTATTTTCTGTGATAATACTTTTGCTATATGTTTGTCAAAAAACCCCATTTTACACTCTAAGGCAAAACATATAGAAATTAAGCATCATTTCATCAGAGACTATGTTCAGAAGGGAATCATAAATTTAGCCTTTGTTGACATAGATCATCAATGGGCAGATATTTTCATAAAACCCCTTGTTGAAGATAGATTCAAATTTATTCTGAAAAATATTGGTATGGATTTTTGTCCAGAATGATATTTGTCAGAAGCAAATTTTACAGATGCAAAAATGCCTAATGCTCTGAAGTATTCTTCTGCTTACGTATTTATTTCCTTAAATTTTTTTGTGTGAAACTCTGAACTAACAATCCTCAGAGGATCTGAACGTTGGTTAAAGTTTCATTTCTCAAGAGAATTCAGAAGCACATGCAAGCAAACACGTGTCACTCTAAATCTGCAAAGGTGGCGTGTACACTACTGAAGAGACGTTTGAGGTGAAGTTTGAATAGTGAAAATCTTGATTTTCCCCCCAAATTATCAGAATCAATAAATGCTTGAAATGATTTTTATTCTTTTCATTAAATGCTTTGTGTGAACGTGCTTTCTTTTGACTGTTTGTATGCCTAAGTGTTTAGTATAAATACATCATTTCTCACCATTTTCACACTTTTCACATCTCAAACCTTTTATGCATTTCTGTCTTCTTTTCTATCTTCACAAAAACCCTAAGCGTTTGACAAACTCATCTTCAATGGCAACTTCATAATCAACTGCTGCACAATTTCAATCAACCATGGCTGCAGTTACTTCTGCAAATATGGGTGTGACTCCTTATACACCACCAAAGAGAACATTGTTAACACCTGTTGAAAAATTGGAGGTTCTCTGTGAATCAATGGTGGAATTGGATTCACTGGCTGAGAATGGGTTTGAGTTTCGTTCCATTATAGATGCTCAAGGATGGGTGAAGTATTTTGACAGACTTTTTGGACCAGTCTACCCCCTTCTGGTAAAAGAATTCTGGATACATGCTTCTGTATACCCTAAGTTCATTTTATCTTCTGTTCAGGGTAAAGAGATAATCATCACAGAAGATCTGATCAGGAAACTCATTGGATATGAGGAAACAGATGGAGTATCTCACTTGCCAGCTGGGCATGTAGATATGGATGAAGTATATGAGGAAGTGATGACTGCTGGACAAGCTTCTAATAAGTTCAAAGATCTGAAGCCTGACTACAAGATCTGGGCTAAGATTTTCATGGGATGCATTCATCACAGAACGTCTATAAACTCTCCAGTCTATGTCAATAATGAACAACTCTACTTTATGTATTGCTTAAGTCAGAGCACCAAGGTAGATCTTCCCTATATTCTGTTTATGCATTTATGGAATCATATAAATGCCTCTAGAGAATATGTGAAAGAAAAAGGCCAGAAGATTAGAACTTGGATTTCTTTTGGAAGGTTAATTTCAGATCTTCTAACAGAAAATGGACTGGTGACTGCTCTATATGCTGCTGGAGTCACAGATGAACTGGAATTCATTCTTGGAAAGCCTCTGAATGCCAAAAGTCTTCAGAGACTAAAAATAGTATAAGAACTCATAACAACACCCAAGAAGCTGAACATTACTGAACTCAGTCAGAAGAGAATCCCAGTAGATGACTACCCTCTGTTCTATGCTGAAGAACCAAGGGAAATTGTAGTAAGATATATTGATGATTGCAAGGCAGAAGGAAAGCCTATTCCTGTAGATATTATAAAAAGAGCAAGGGAACCATTGCCTGTTGGAGGAGAAGAGATCAGAAGAAAAAGAAGTCAATCAGAAGCAGAAGCTACACCTGTTCAGAAGAAGCCCAAGGTTGCTGAGAAGCCTCAGAAGCTGCTAAAGAGGAAAGAATCTGGAGACACTCCTTCTGTTCCTGCTAAACGCGTCAAGATTAAAGGTACCAAATCTTCTGTATCTTCTGCAAATACTATTGTTATAAATGATTCAACTCTTAAGTCTATTCCAAAACCACCTTCTACACAACAACAATATGTTACTGCTCCACCTCATGTTTCTGCTCCATCTCCACAAAAATCATCTAATCCTATTTCCATCTTACCTGTAAAACAATCATCTGCACCAAAACCAACAACAACAAAACCACAAATTCAGACTCCTTAACCAGAAATACCAACAAAACCATCTGCACCACAAAAACCACAATCAGAACAACAACCAGAAAAACCACCATCAACCACATCTGAACCCATTGCATCTGTTCCACTTACCTCTGAACCAATAAAAGTTACATCTGATCCACCCACATCAGAACCACCTTCATCTGAACCTCCATCAAAATCTTCTGAAAATCCTTCAGAATCAACCAACCCATCTGGAACCAATATCCCTGAGACAGAGGTTCTTGATGTGACACCTCTCAAAACTGTCTTTCAAGTATCCTCTACTTCTTGCACACCAACCACATCATCCAATTCCTCAGAATCTGACATTCACCCAGATTTTCTGATATCCCCCTCTCACAGAGATTCTGAGGTAAACCAACCAGAACCCCCTGTATCTTCTGAAGTCATTATTCCAGATCCTATTCCAACACCTAAACCATCTTCTGAAATCACCATTCCCAATCCTACACCCAAGGCAAGCACATCTGAGTGTGTACCTTCTGCCTCTCTTAAACTGTTTTCATCACACCTTCACAAACTTCCCCATGGTTTAAAAATAAAAGATTTCTATGACATATTTGAACCATCTGAAACCGTCACTCCTATCAAACCCAAACTCACCATCATTCTACCATCTGTGCTTCAATCCTACATTAAAATAATGTCAGCTGTACCTTTATCAGATCCAAAACCATACTCTGCTATATCTGCTAAAGCTGATATACCTGCTTCATCTGATAAACCTGCTAATTCTGACAAACCTGTTGCTTCTGATAAACCTGCCAAATCTGCTTTCCAACCTTACTCTAATAAACCCTTTGATGTGGTTTCCTATCACACCAAAGCAAAACCAAATCTGTTGAATGCCTTAAACAGATCAAAACCTGACAAATCCTCTGAAATTCCTTTCATACCCTACTATCCTCCTCCTCTGATCTCCATTCACAAATCCATATTTCCACCTACTCCCCAACCCAAGCTAATAACCTTGGAAACTCTGTTACACCCCAAACCTAGACTAAATGTTGATCATTTATTTACATGTTTTTTGCAAGAAATACAACTGTATTTAGGTTCTGTACAGAGGAAGTGTTCAGCAACAATGGATGCAAAGGAATCTGATGTCATTTGGAATGGCTTCATTAATAGATTCAACACTGTAGCATCAAATCTGAAGAACATATGTTCTGATGATGCGAAGCTCAGATTTGCTAAAGCTGCTAGAAGTCTGTTCTGGACTGTTAAGAGATCTGGACCACTGCTTCTTACAGCTGCTCCTTCATCATCAGAAGGGATTCCTGAATTTGCATCTGAAGACAACCCTCTGGCCATGACTCTGATAGAACATCCTTCTGGCTCTACTGCTCCAAGCTCTAAAGCCCCTATGGAAATTGACTCTGTTCAAGCTTCAGAAACTGTTCAACCTTTTTCATCTGAGATTAAGAAAGAACATCCAGATCTTGAAGATAAGATTGCAGTTCTGGAAGCTGGTCAATCAGAAATCAAGTCATGGATGGCTAAACAGGATAAGAAGTCTGAAGACATGACTCAGTGGATGTCTCAACAGGATCAGAAGAATGAAACAATGGCTAAGTGGATGTCAAAACAAGAACAATCCTCTTCTGAGATCACGGATCTGTTGAAGATGCTTTTGTCAAAACACTCTTAGTTTATTTTTTTTTTCATTCTGATGTTTGCATTTGATGTTTGCATATGTATTCTTGAATATCTTCTGATGTGTGTACTCTTGCTCTGAATTGAATGAATGAATGTTTCAAAGTTTTCTCCACTTGATCTATCTCTTTTATCTGTCTTTTCAAAGTTTTTACTTTTTGCTTATGACAAAAAAGGGGGAGAAAATATAGATCTGAACTGTTTAATTAAACTTCACCAGAATGAAACTTCAGACATATCTATTTTATCTAACATTAAATTTGAGTATTTTAGAATATTTGATAAGTACACTCTGTAAAAGAAACTCTGAGTCTCTCAGATCATTTGACAATTATCAAACTCTGACTCTGAAATTTGCAAGACACTCTGACTCTCAAATGTTAAAGAACAATCAAGCTCTAACTCTGAAAAATACTCAAGACAAAAGGGAAGTTTCTATTCCTTACTTGTATTTAATTCAGGGGGAGATTCATCATCTCAGGGGGAGTTATAATTATTATATTTTCAATTAAACAAAATTTCTGATGTTTTTGTCATCATAAAAAAGGGGGAGGTTGTTAGAACACATATTGATTCTTAATAATATCTCTATGTTTTGATGATAACTATTATGAAATTTTGTAATTAAGAATTATATACTCTAAAATTTGCTTGAGAGTTTTTACTGCAGATAGTAAAGGAATTATCACTCTAGAAGCAAATCAGAACTGAACATAAGAAATATGCTAGACTCTGAAGCGCCAGATGCATCCATTAGAAGATTCTGAATGCTGCCAACAGAAGATCCTGAGCGTAGCCTCCAGAAGGATCTGAAGCAGAAGCTCCAGAAGAATCTGAAGCAAGTCAGAAGCATCTGAACCAAAGAAGAATTTTGTATGAAGAGTTTTCAAAGCATAGTGACTACAGAAGATTCTGAAAGTACTAAAGCTGCCAGTACTGAGGATCTGACTCAAATATGCTCTGAACTTA
This sequence comes from Lathyrus sativus, assembly GCA_963859935.3. Classification (NCBI taxonomy): domain Eukaryota; kingdom Viridiplantae; phylum Streptophyta; class Magnoliopsida; order Fabales; family Fabaceae; genus Lathyrus; species Lathyrus sativus. The sequence continues at coordinate 49,170,060 of OZ012739.1, forward strand.
TTCACGCTAAAAGCACACCTGCTGCAGAAGACCCTGATTCAGCAAAACTCTGATCAACATTAGAAGGCTCTGATCAAATTAGACTCTGATGAAACTTGCTGAAAATTGAAGAAGAATTATTTAAAGATTATATCCGTTGGAATGATCCAAACGACTCTTTCCTTATTTATGCTAGACACAAGAACACAGACAAAAAGGATTTCTCTGAGCTTTCTTCTTCTAGGAAAGGTCACTTGATGTGAAGACAAAAAGGCTCAGACCTTTTGGACACTCTTCTCAACGTGAAGCTCTCTTGGATCAACTGCCTATAAAAGCAAGTCTTTACCCATCTTCTTCAGTTGACGTTTTATCCAAAAGAAATCATTATTCAAAGCTCTCATACTATTCACATTCTTTCTAGAATTAATTTCTTTGTTCTTAACTTTAAGTGAAAAATCACAGTTGTGATAAAGCTTGATTAGAAGCAACTCAAACACTTGTATTTGTTTTTACATTTGATTGTAAACCTTAAGAAGATCCAGTTAGGATCAGTAGTTCTTGAGAAGACTTTGAACAATTGTTCTTAGTGCTTACTATTGTAATCAGTTGATTAAATAGTGGATTAAGTCCTTGTTTGAGAAAGACAAATCACTCTAGGAATGGTGGACTGGAGTAGTTGAGTTCAACGAACCAGGATAAAAATACTTGAGTTTTTTATTTCAAAGTTTTAATCTTCATACTTATTCAACCCCCCTTCTATGTATTTTCTCACCTTCAATATAGGCTAAAACGCCAATGATGCACTCTTGATGATCATATAAAATCAAAATGATGTGCTCTTGATTGTCCTTTGGTGGAGCTTGCAATGGCTTGAGGAAACTTGTTGATGAAGGAATGTAAATAAACACATGAACCTTTGAAAAATCTTGAGAAACAAGCCATCAAAACTTTGAAACATCTTTGATCAAATAAAGTTGAATGATGCTTGAGAGTCTATGCTTGGATGAATAACCCTTTGAAAATCAATGGTTGACCATACTTTGACTTGAAGACCTCAAACCATAGCTAAGGATTTGAAACATCTTTGATCAAATAAAGTTGAATGATGCTTGAGAGTCTATGCTTGGATGAATAACCCTTTGAAAATCAATGGT
>OZ012739.1:49176192-49187641 GCA_963859935.3 Lathyrus sativus
CTCATTTAGGGACAATGGTGGAAATTAGAATTTAGAGATTTGAAATTGAAAGAGAAATAATAGAGAGAGAAATATTGAGGGTGAGAATTATATTTTTCATTGGCCACAAATGGGAGCACTAAAGGCAATTTATACAACAAGTACAAATAATTGAGAAAATCAAAACAACATAAAAAATAAGCTAATTACACAAAAAAAACGTCTATTGTAACCGGTTACCATATTTGGGGTGATCGGTTACCACGAAGACCTCTAGCCACAATTACTAGTTCAAAAAGCATGTAACCGGTTACCACATATCCAGTAACCGGTTACACTAATTGAAATGTTAAAAAACTGCTTTCCAACAGACCACCTCATTTTAGTTGGTCTAAGTCCACCATGCTCAAATTCCGCTACAACCTCTTAAACACTTCATTTGTTACTCCCTTAGCGAATAAATCCGCAACATGCTCTTCGCTTTGACAATATCTCAATCTTAGCTTGCCTTCACTCACTAGCTCTCTCAAATTATGAAACCGCATTTCTATATGCTTGCTTCTTTCGTGTGCAATCATATTCTTTGCAAGGTTTATCGCAGAATCATTATCAACAAGAAGTGTGGCAAAAATGGAAACTCCACCAAATGATGTTACATTTGAGAAACTTTTGTTAGAACAGTTCAAGGATGTTATTTAGAGTGTGTTTGAAGTGTTGGATGATTTTGAAATAAACAAAACCAAGACATGACTTTGAAAATGCAAAAAGTCACAGATATGAGGTTTTGATAGTTGACTTTCTGATTTTGGTGGTTTGGAATGAAGATGAAGATTTGAATACCTTCAAAGGATGATTTGTGATGTGTTTGGATGATTGATTTAAGTAGAATTGCTCTGAAATGAAAAATTTGATTTCTCATAGTCATACCCTAAATTTTGACCCCTAGATTCCATTATCATTCTAGGAGCATCAGACATATCAAATTATATCTAACGTGAATTTTTTAGTATTTCAGAACTAATGAAAAATCTGACAAAATTCTTTAAAGTAACTCTGAGATCCCCAGATCAAGTTTTAACCAATCAGGCTCTGATTCTGAAACGTTCATCCAAGTCAAGCTCTATTTTTTTGGAACAATCAAGCTCTGATTCTGAAAAGAATACTCATGCAAAAAGGGAAGTTTCTAGTCTTTCTAAGTATTCAATTCAGGGGGAGATTCATAATCTCAGGGGGAGTTATAATTATCTCTTTATGGAACAAAATTTCTTATGTTTTTGTCATCATCAAAAAGGGGGAAATTGTTAGAACACAGATTGGTTCTTAGTTATATCTCTATGTTTTGATGATAACACTTACAAAATTTTGTATTAAGAAATTATATACTCTAAATTTGTTCAAGTATTTTTGTTGCAGATATTAAATTTAATATTCTTCTGAAAGCAAAAATGGATCTGAACGTTGAACTATGCAAGGCTCAGAAGCGTCAGAAGCATCTCTTAGAAGAATCTGAGTGTTGCCTACAGAAGACTCTGAGCGCTGCCTACAGAAGGATCTGAAGCAGAAGCTACAGAAGCATCTGAAGCATATACTGAAGACTTTGTATGAAGAGTTTCAAGCATAGTTTTTCAGAAGACTCTGATAGTACTCTACGCTGCAAGTACTGAGGATCTGATCCCTAAACTCTGCTCTAATGAATCTCACGCTAAAGCACACTTGCTGTAACACTCTGATACAGCAAACTCTGAAGACATCAAGACTCTGATCACTCACGGCTCTGATGTTAATTGCTGTGAATTAGAAACTTGAAGAAGATTATTTGAAGATATACCCGTTGGTTATGCCAAACGACTCTTTCCTCTTTTATGCTAGACACAAGAATTCAGGCAAAAAGGATTTCTCTGAACATTCTACTTCTAGGAAAGGTCAAGTGATGTGAAGACAAAAAGGTTACAGCTAATTTGCAGACACGGTCTTCAAGCTTGCAAACATCTTGGACTTCTGTGCCTATAAAAGCAAGACTTTAACATCTTTCTCAAGTTGACGATTATTGAAAGAAATTCATTGAAAAGCTCTCATACAAATTATTCTCTTTGCTGAATTTATTTCATACGTTCTTAAACTTAAGTGTAAATCACAGTTGTGATATAGCTTTTTTAGAAGTATTCAAACACTTGTTTAGTTTTACATTTGATTGTAAAAGTTCCTTGAGAAGACCCAGTTGTGGTCAGTAGTTCTTGAGAAGACTAAGAACAGTTGCTCTTAGTGTTTGCTATTGTAATCAGTTTGATTAATAGTGGATTAAGTCCTTGTGGAGAAAGGCAAATCACTCTTGATAGGGTGGACTGGAGTAGTTGAGTTCAATGAACCAGGATAAAAATCTTTGTGTTTTTATTGCCATAATAATTTCTATATACTTATTCAACCCCCCTTCTAAGTATTTTCTCACTTTCAGTTGGCATCAGAGCTCCGGTTCTGTGTATGCTATCACTTCACCGTGAACAGAAAAGATCCAGTGAGAAAACTTTGATATACATTCTTGGTTGTTATTATGGCTGAAGCTTCAACATCTAGCAACAACAACAGATATGAAGAAAGGGATAGAATCAGCACAAAACCCCCTATGTTTGATGGGGAGAAGTTTGACTATTGGAAGGACAAAATAGAGAGTTTCTTCCTTGGTTATGATGCTGATCTATGGGACTTAGTCATTGATGGGTATGTTCACCCCACTGATGGGGATGGCAAGAAAATTGATAGAAAATATATGACTGAAGCCCAAAAGAAGGAGTTCAGAAATCATCACAAAGCTAGAACAATCTTATTAAATGCAATATCTCATACTGAGTATGACAAGATCACCAACAGAGAAACTGCATTTGATTTGTTTGAGTCTTTGAAGATGACACACGAAGGGAACTCACAAGTTAAAGATACCAAGGCTCTGGCACTGATCTAGAAGTATGAAGCGTTTAAAATGGAAGAATCTGAATCTATAGAAACTATGTTCTCTAGATTCCAAATCCTCATAGCTGGATTAAAAATGCTGGACAAAGGCTATTCAACTGCTGATCATGTGAAGAAGATCATCAGAAGCTTGCCCATCAGATGGAGACCAATGGTCACTGCTCTGAAGCTAGCTAAGGATCTGAACAAGATCACATTGGAGGAACTAATCAGCTCTCTGAGGAGCCATGAAATTGAACTTGAAGAAGACGAGCCTCAAAAGAAAGGTAAGTCAATTGCTTTAAAGTCTAACAAATCTGTGAAAGCTTTGCAGGTGTTAGAAGAAAGTTCTAAAGAGTCTTCTTCTTCTGAAGAAGATGAACTGTCCTTGCTGTCCAGAAGAATCAACAGACTCTAGAAGCACAAACAGAGAAAGTTCAAGAACTTCAAGAAGCCAGATCAATGCAAAGAGTCCTCTGGACACAAAAGATCTGGAAAGAAGGAGGTTGTTTGCTTTGAATGCAAAGAACCCGGCCATTACAAGAATGAATGTCCAAAGCTTGAGAAGGGAAAGCCTAGAAGGAAGCCTGAGCATAAGAAGAAAGTTCTGATGGCTACATGGGATGATTCAGATGCATCTGAATCTTCATCAGAGTCAGAAGAAGAATGCGGCAACATGGCATTGATGGCAGGAGTAGAAGATCAGGATGAAGGATCATTTGGATCTGAATCTGATTCTGAATCTGACTCAGAAGAGGTACTTTCTGATCTCTCTAGGGAAGAACTTATTAAAGTTTTATCAGAAGTCCTGAAAAACTATAACCAGATTAAGCTCAAATGCAAGAAGCTTAAATGCAATCTTAAATCTGAGAATAACCTGTTAAAGTCAGAAGTTGCTGAGCTCAAAGAAAACAATTTGAAAATGAAAAACAATTTTGAAAAAGCTCAACAAGACTTTGAATCTGAAACTAAGTCAAAATGCAAAAAATATTTTAGAAGAATATGACTTCAGCTTTCAGAAGTTTCTGGCTAAAAGCATAGATAGAAGCAAGATGGCTTCAATGATCTATGGAGTTAGCAGAAACAACAGGAAAGGAATTGGATATGAATCTTCCTCTGGAAAGGATTTAAATCCAATGCCTGTTGATAAACTTATCATTAAGAAGACTCCCTTATATTCTCATTTTAAGTTTGGTCATCTGAATGATATTAAACACATACATTCTGATCAGAATGTTCCTGTGTTTAAACCAAAAGTGAGTCAGAACAAAACTGTTGTAAAAAGGCAGAAGTTCAGACAAACTTTTAAGGTAACTAACCCAAAAGGACCCAAAAAGATCTGGGTACCTAAGGATAAGATAATTCCTGTTGCAGATGTATTTAGCAAAAAAGTTAAGACGCCAGTCATGGTACCTGGACTCTGGCTGCTCACGTCACATGATAGGAGAAAGGTTTATGTTCCAAAGCCTGGAGCTAAAATCTGGAGGAGAAGTTAAGTTTGGAGGGAATCAGAAGGGCAAGATTATTGGCTCTGGTACTATTGGCAATGGTAACCTTCCCTCTATATCTAATGTTTTACTTGTAGAAGGATTAAAGCATAATCTATTATCCATAAGTCAATTAAGTGACAATGGTTATGACATAATCTTTAATCAACAATGTTGCAAAGCTGTTAGTCAGAAGGATGGCTCAATCCTATTTAATGGAAAGAGGAAGAACAACATTTACAAAATCAATCTTTCAAAACTTAAGGTTCAAAATTTCAAATGCCTTATGTCTGTTAATGATGAGCAATGGGTCTGGCACAGAAGATTAGGGCATATTAATATGAGACGTATATCTCAGATTAATAAACTCAATCTGGTCAGAGGACTTCCTAAGTTGAAGTTCAACTCAGATGCTCTTTGTGAAGCATGTCAAAAAGGAAAAATTTCAAAATCTTCTTTTAAAACTAAAAATGTTGTTTCAACTTCAAGACCATTAGAATTACTTCACATTGATCTGTTTGGACCAGTGAAAACTGCATCCATCAGAGGCAAGAAGTATGGATTAGTCATTTTTGATGATTATAGCAGATGGACATGGGTGAAATTCCTAAAACACAAGGATGAGCCACATTCTGTGTTTTTTGACTTCTGCAAACAAGTCCAGAATGAAAAAGATTTTAAAATTATTAAAGTCAGAAGTGATCATGGTGGCGAATTTGAAAACAAATATTTTGAAAAATATTTTAATGAAAATGGCATTGCTCATGATTTCTCCTGCCCTAGAACTCCACAACAGAATGGAGTTGTAGAGAGGAAAAATAGAACTCTGCAAGAAATGGCCAAAACCATGATCAATGAGACTAATCTGGCAAAGCATTTTTGGGCAGAAGCAATAAACACAACATGTTATATTCAGAACAGAGTGTCTATAAGAGATCTTTTGGAAAAGACTCCCTATGAATTATGGAGGAACATGAAACCCAACATTGCTTATTTTCATCCTTTTGGATGTATTTGTTATATGCTGAACACTAAAGAGAATCTAAACAAGTTTGATTCTAAAGCACATAAGTGTTTCATGCTTGGCTATTCTGAACGCTCTAAAGGCTACAGAGTATACAATAATGAAACACAGATTGTGGAGGAATCTATACATGTTAGATTTGATGATAAGCTTGGCATTCAAAAGCCAAAGCATTTTGAAAGTTCTGCAGATAGAGAAGTAATTCTCACAGACTCTGAAGGCTCAGAGGCAGAAAAAGTTCAAGTGAAGGAACCAGAAGCAACGCCAGATGCAATTCCTTTAACTTCTCAAATGAACAATTTGAATATTTATGAAGAATCAACTGTTAGAGGATCATCTTCCAGAATCAAGGCCTCTCACCCAGAGGATGTGATCATTGGAAAGAAAGATGACCCTATAAGAACAAGATCCTATCTCAGATCATCTGAAGCGTCATTATTTGGGTTGGTGTCAGTTATTGAACCAACTTCTGTGGATGAAGCTCTGCAAGACAATGACTGGATAATTGCCATGCAAGAAGAGCTCAATCAATTCACAAGAAATGACGTTTGGGATTTGGTTCCTAGACCAAAAGGATTCAATATAATTGGAACTAAATGGGTATTCAGAAATAAGTTGAATAAAAAAGGAGAAGTTGAAAGAAACAAAGCAAGGCTTTTTGCTCAAGGTTATAGCCAGCAAGAAGGAATTGATTATATAGAGACTTATGCTCCTGTAGCTAGGTTAGAGTATATTCGTTTACTCATTTCCTTTGCTGCACAAAATAACATCACTCTATATCAGATGGATGTTAAGAGTGCCTTCTTAAACAGAATTATAGAAGAAGAAGTTTATGTTCACCAACCTCCTGGTTTTGAAAGTGAAAAATTTCCAGAACATGTTTTTAAACTAAAGAAATCTCTTTATGGTTTAAAACAAGCTCCCAGAGCTTGGTATGAGAGATTAAGCAATTTTCTTCTGGAGAAAAATTTTATCAGAGGCAAAGTGGACACAACTCTTTTCTGTAAAACATTTAAGAAAGATCTGTTAATTTGTCAAATATATGTGGATGATATTATATTTGGATCTACCAATGTTATGCTGGGAAAGGAGTTTGCTCAATGTATGCAGGCTGAATTTGAGATGAGCATGATGGGAGAATTAAGATTCTTTCTGGGAATTCAAGTCAACCAGACTCCATATTACACTTGAACTCATCAGACTAAATATGTAAAAGAGCTTCTGAAGAAGGTATAAGACAAGGTCATCGCAACCATGTTTGGATTCGGGAGTCGGTTACGCAAGGGGAAGGTATTAGCACCCCTCACGTCCATCGTACTCGATGGGATCCACGCTTGTTGTATTTATATGACGGGTTGGTTTTACTATCTACCCATCAAGGCTGGTCTGAAAAAGAAAAGAAAATGACTCGGCAGAACACAACAGTTCTATGTCTACGTATTCCCGTCTGGAACGAGAAATCAGAGTCAACGTAGTTCTCCTAACTACGGGTTATGGGAGGAAGGTTGCTCGCCGAGATATCGCATCTCGTGCCTACGTACTTTCACACGGCGTGAAAGATCAGAGCAAACATAGTTCGGGCTACTACGGGTAACCGGGGTGTTCTCGATCACACAGGGGTGAGAGAAAGGATTGACGATACTGGCATACGCATTCTAGCAGTTAGGTGTATGCTGCTTGACCATTGGAGACTTAGGCGTTACCTGTTTGCGGTAGAACGGACGTAGTATGTCGTTGGTTTAAAGGTATGGGAACCTACGGGAACTAGAACTACGGTCTGGTCTCAATTGCGCGAGGGCAATAGAAAGGGAATTTAGTCGTTAACGGGAAAGTCTCGATCGCACGGAAGCGAGAGAACAAAGGAGTTAGTTGTCAGTATGCTCGCTAGGATATCGCATCCTATGCCTACATATTCTCGTCTGGTACGAGAAATCAGAGTAGCTGTAGTTCAGCTAACTACTGGCTACGGGGGGAAAGAAACACAACTGTCAAGCAGATGAAACATAAAGTAACTGGATGCAGATGCGATGCAACAGTACAAGCAGAAGGAGGAAGCCTCAAATTCTAATGCAAACACGGGATGCAAACAAAGATGCACAGAGAAAGCGCACAAGCAAAGGGAGACAGGCTTGAACTTTCAATGCAAACAAGCAGAGGGAGACCCACTCAACCTCTCAATGCAGTCATGCAACTATCCTAACCTAAAATATTCTAAACATGAACCTATTCTAATGCATCAAGCAAATCAAACAAGGGAGAGAGACCAAAAGGAGCAACAGGGAAGTCATCCCAGGCTACATCAGGGTGGAGGTGTATCAATACCAGAGTCCATCATGGGTTCAACCTCTTGAGGAATGCACAGAATCCAACCAAGGGAAGGATTAGGCTCTCCTAAGAGGGATCCTATGTCAATAGGATAGAAAAGACTGGGTATTAGTCCTAGATATTAATCTAAGGTATCTGATTAAAAGTGTATCAACACAGAATGTCCATCTCAGGCTCAACCTGTTGAGGAATGCACAGAATCCAACCAAGGGAAGGATTAGGCTCTCCCAAGAGGGATCCTAAGAAAAGGACATTGAGATGGATGACAATATATAAACCAAGGGAATATACCATGCTAGGAATTTCAATCCAAGGCTCAACCTCCTGAGGAATGCATAAAATCCAACCAAGGGAAGGATTAGGCTCTCCCAGGAGGGCTCCTCATCAAGACTTTGAAGGGAAAGATAGTGCAGACCAAAGGAATGTACTATATTGGGGAATGTCAGTTCAAGGCTCAACCTCCTGAGGAATGTAAAAAATCCAACCAAAGGAAGGATTAGGCTCTCCCAGGAGGGCTCCTCTTTAAGACTTGGAGAAAGAGGGTAGGGCAAAGCCCATGGAAGAAATCACATAAGGGAAAGGATCATCACAAAAAGCTCTAAAGAAAACTTAAATGTTTTAGCTCTAAAAGAAGTCATCCTAAGGGAACTTAAAGGTATCCTAATGGCTTGAAAATAAACCTATAAGGATGTCAACCTAGGTACTAAGGGTCAATGGAAAGATTGGATGCTTAAAGTTGGCTAAAAGTTCAATTATTAGGCCGAACTATGGGAAGGTGCAATCATGAATACACAAACTTTGGTCAGAAAGTAAAATATGGGAAAAATAGGAAATCAGGTCCTAAAATCTTGATAAAATTCCTAGATGATCCTAAATGTGTTAGGAGTCCATGGTTAAAGTTTCAGGTCCAAACTATTAGTCTAAGTATACTAACCAGAGGCTAAACCAAGAGGTATGCTATGGGGGATTCACATGGGGCTGGCTATAAAAATCCATCTCAAAACCTATTCAAATGCAATCTAAAAAATGAAATAAAAATAGTACAATATTATCTCATGTGTCAAAATTCACCATACAAAAAATCAGAGGCTAATATGAATTATTGAAAGAGAAACAAAATCATAAAGCACAACATGTAATTTCTCAACTATTAAAAACACATTAAAATGGAAAATATGCGATTAATTGGAAAATACACTAAAACTGAAATTAAAAAAATATGAAAAACTCTAGACATGTTAAAGTATCTACAAGATTTTTTTCAGGATTTATTGACAACAATTGCTATTTTTTCTGAATTAAAACTAAACAAGTATTAATATAAACAAAAGAAATGAAATTAAAAACTAACTAAACAAGGGGGTGTAGCTAGCAGCATATTGACGTGTTAATCATGTTTGGGCCGTGCGGGGAGGTAAGAATAGCATGCGCTGGGATTCGGGCCCAGCTGAGTTTCAAACTCAGCTTTTTGTACACAATGGGAACGAGCCAGGGGGTGCGAGTAGCGATTTTTGCATGTGCTGTTCGCATTGGGCCGTGAAAAGGGGGGGGGGGGGGTGAATAGCGAAGTACATTGGGCCCAGCTGAGTTTAAAAACTCAGCACTCCATGTAATGAAGCCAATATGCAGCACTTTGCTGCCAAGGGTGGGCCACGCATGGACTGATCACGGCCGTAGGATGCGAATACAAAGTCATGGCTTAGCGAGATCTAACGGTCACTGTTAAATCTGGAAATTAAATGGAAAACAGAGGGAAAAGAAATCCGGCCGGTGGTACTGTTCACAGACGGTGGCCGGAATATTTTCGGTCATCTTCAACCTCTAGCCAAAAATGCAACTCTCTCATTTCTTCACCAAAACTTGATTTTTTTAACCAAACTCGTGTATTTTTTCGTCCACTAACAAGAGAGAAAATCAAACTACAACCTAAGGTGTCAATTCTTGTATTTTCATGGAAACTAACCAAACTAATCCTACAAGCTTCTACATACTCCAAGGATCATAATTATGTAAAACTGGCGTAATAACTCATCAAGAACAGAGCATATGGATGAGAAGTAAGAACCTTGTTTGGAGCTTCAATGGTGGATTGTTCTTGCACGAATTCTTGATCCAAGTTGTTCAAAATCGTTCAATGATGCTTGAAGAAGCTTCTTGAATGATTAATTCCCTCTAAAATTGCCTCAAAGTAGAAAATCAATTTTCACTTCTAACCAACTTTTTTTAAGTGCTTCTTACCTCATTCACGCTTTTCCAATCACCAACCCTGCTATGAATTCATCCAAAAACTTATATAGAAATGATTTGGATCCTTATTTGGCCCAATTGTGGCCCAATTCACGCAATCCAAAATTTTGATTTTTCTCACTTTTTCCTTTGTAATTTCCATGAAAATGGTGTGTGGAAGCTTCCAATTCTGTTCATATCAATTTCTTATGATGCAAGGATCATGTAGGGCTGAGATTAATCCCTTGGAAATGAATGGATGGTGGATTTTCAATATGTTGCTTAATGATGAAGAAACCATGAATTTGGCACACTAAATGACTTCAAATTGGATTTCTGATTTTTCCAATGTTCTTAAAACATTATTTGCACTCAAAAAATGCACCAACATGACATAAATTGATTTAATTGGCATTAAATCCAAACTAGGCCTCTTCAAACTTCTTTTCAGGAAATTTTCTCCATACATTCTCATTTCCAAGCTATATCAATGATCCTTTGAGGTTTGGTTGACCAAATAATCCCATTTGGAGCAACTTTCAAGTTGGGAAGATTTCCATTTGAAGTGTGCAAATTGGTGAAATGGACCTATAATGAAAATGACCTGTAATCTTACTTTCCCAAAATACCCCTGACTTGTAAACCTCATAACTTGAGTTCTACCAATCAGATGAAAGACTTCTAGTAAAATTTGGAAAGCTAAGACCAAGACCTAAAACTTTCACGTTGGCCAAAAGTTGAGGAGAAACATCCTTATAGGTCAAAAATGCCTTGGAAGTTGGTTGACTTCCACAGATAAAATTCACATTCATCTGATGACTTGTAACTTGTCTGGATCATAACTTGAGTTCTATAAATCCAATCAAGGACTTTTAGTACTCAAATTAAAGCTAAGAACATGCTCTATAAGTTCCATGCTAGTCAAAAGTTGAGATGAAAGGGGATTTTACCCGGAGAACCCTAGTTTAGCAACTCCTCACACTTTGAATTCTTCTTGGATTGATCTTGGAATATCACCTCATGTATCTCAACACAACCTTCCATGATCACAAAGACTTAGAATTGATTCTTGATCCTCTTCAATTGCATAATTGACTTAGGGTTGACCAGACAAAAACCCTAATTGCGACACTCTCAACTGTGGCTCTTCACACTTAACATAATGACTTGACTGAGCTCCACCATGACCCTCAAGGCACTCCATGAGCTCTATCCACATATCCTATCCATGATCAAGGCTTCACAACCCACTGATGGTCTTCAATGGGCCCCCAAGTTAGGATATGAACCACATACCAACATCCAAACTTCTCAAGAACACAACCCACTTTCTGATGACTTTGGTGACCTCTCAAGCTTGAATAAGACCTCTAGACAGGATCCTCTTCATATAAACCACACTTGATCCCCTGCTAAATGAATAATGCTATGCTATGCAAATTCTAGACCAATGATATGCTACTGC